>JAULBY010057104.1:0-34877 GCA_032358315.1 Ophiocytium majus
GGGGGGGGGGGGGGGGGGGGGGGGGGGGGGGGGGGGGGGGGGGGGGGGGGGGGGGGGGGGGGGGGGGGGGGGGTAGGCTTTAGATTTGTGCTACTGTTGGAGTGGCGCTTGCGCACGCTCGCGTTGTAGCTTGCGTGCCTGGGCACGCCAGCACTGGTGGCCTGATGCACATACTTCTATACTCCAGAAGTATTTCATCCTTTACACATGTGTGTACTTTTGAAGTATGTGTATAATATGCTTCCTAGGCACATAGTTTAAAGTACTGAGGTACTTCTGAAGCATATGCATAGCAGCCCCCCTCCAAAACTCACCTCGTCATCCCCTTTCACCTCCGCCGCTGCCTCCTCCGCCGCCACCAGCCGCGCCGCCGCGTGCTCAGCAATGAGACACAGTACTAACAAACTTCTACTCCTTGCAATAATATTCTTTGCTAAGAAGCTGTACCAGTGTACTGAGCTACAGCACCTCCACATGTACCTTTTCTGCACCACTACTGCTGAGCACGCAGCAGCGTCCCTGCAAGCGCACCTCATCATCGCCTTCCACCTCCGCCGGCGCCACGAGCCGCGCCGCCGCTGTTTTGTACTTGTGGGTGTGGCGCGCATGCCGACGTGAAGCGATGGCCGTGCGCCACCTCGTATGACAATATTTACACATACCTCAGAAGTACTTATCCCCTGGACATGTATGCTTCTGAAGCACACGAAGTACTACGAAGTATATGTATACCAGCGACCCCATACAACTCACCTCATCATCCCCTTCCACCTCCGCTGCTGCCTCATACGCGGATATTTACACATACCTCAGAAGCACTTATCCCCCGGACATGTATGCTTCTGACGTACACGAATTATATGTATACCAGCGACCCCTTAAAACTCACCTCGTCGTCCCCTTCCACCTCCGCCGTCGCCTCCTCCGCCGCCACCAGCCGCGCTGCCGCGTGCTCAGCAATGGCCAGCGCCGCAGCGCGTGCCCTGCCACCCTCAGACAGCGCCTTCTGTGACTCGCGCACGGCCCACTGGGCGCCCTCCAGGGCGTGCTGCGCGAGTGCGAGGGCCTCGGAGATGTGGGAGGGCTCGCCATGGGAGGCGTCCACAACGCGCTGAGCCTGCGGCGCCAGTTCAAAGCGTGTGTGTGCAGCATCCAGAAGCGAAGGGCGGGGGGTAGCCACATTTATTTTGCTACATTTGTGTTTCGGTCATGTGTTTATGTATGTGTTCAGAGGTATTTTCTACAAGTCAAAGATGTGCGAGGGCCATCCACATCGCGCTGCGCCTGCAGCATCCAGAAGCGAGGGGGGGGGGGGGGGGGGGGGGCGGCGAAATTTTCATTACTGTGTGTATTTTCGGTCATGTGTCGTAAATGTGTGTTCCTTCTGTGACTTCATTTAGTATTACCGGTATTATTAGGCTCGCTGTGTGGGGGGCGTCCACCACGCGCTGCGCCTGCGGCTCAAAGCGGGGGGGTTGGGACAGGTGAAACTCTAGGCTGAACTACTATTACGGGTATTGTATGCTGTAGTACTGCAGGAGTCATCCTTCCGTGTGATGTGTTGTGTATGCGTGTGTTTGGTGTGGTACACAGTATTATGATTGGAGGTGTGGGAGCGCTTGCCGTGGGAGGCATCCACCACGCACTGCGCCTGTGTCGCCAGTTCAAACCGGGGGAGAGTAGTGAACAATTTCCGCCACTGTGCGAGAGCGACGCGCTCAGAAAAAAAGTTCTACGCATTTCTTTGCCCGCAAATGCGACACAGCACATTTGCCGTACAAATACTTTCATACGTTATACATCGTATTTACATACTTCACTTTACTGAAGTACATTATACTACTACGCAGTACGTACTATGTCATATAATGCGCAGGTTTTCCCTTGCCCACCTGCACCAGCGCCGCATCGGCGGCGTTCATGTCCTCCCCGCACAGCTCCTGCAGCGCCGGCCAGCCCTCCCCCATCCCCTCCCTCACGCCGTCCAGCTCCGCCGCCATCTCCCGCAGTCGCCGCCCGGCGGCAAGCATCTCCGCCACCGCCGCCGCCCCCGCCGCTGCGCGAACCGCCTCCACAGCGCCCTTCACGTGCTCAGGCAGCCGCAGGTCTTCCTGGCAATTGGCTGTTGGCGTAGCTGCAGGGGCGCCAGGTGTTGCCGCCGCCGGCGTGGCGGCGCGCGCCGCGGCGGCGGCGACTGCGCGCTGTGCCGCGTTGATGAGCGTGCGCGCTATAGCGTCTTCCATGGCGGCGGCACTCGCCGTCAGGGCGGCCACACGCTCCGCGCACCTCTGAACCACCTGCGCTTCATCAAACTCGCTTGTGCCGTCGGCGCCGCCGCCACCGCCACTGCCGTCAGTGCTGTCGCTACCGGTGGCATCGGTGCCGCTGCTGTTGCTGCGTGCGTCGCCGCGCGCGCTGGCACTGGCGGCGGCGGCAGCCATGTCACCGTCCTCAGCCATGCTGCTGCCGCCGTTGCCGCCATTGCCGTCACTTGGCGCTGCTCGCCCGCCCTCTGAAGCCACAACACCAGCCCGACTGTGCTCAGCACCAGCCACAGCAGCGCCTGCGGGAGTGTAGCGTGGCAGGGCGGGCCTGCTGAGCACCCTGTCAGCCTCCAAGCCGCCCACCCGCCGTTGCCGCGACAGGTGCCCTGCATCCGGTGGCAGCACCTTTGTGTGGCCGCCTGACGCAGCGGCGAAGGGTGAAACACCTGTGCTGTCCGCGCTGTTGGAACCGGCGCCACTCGAGCCCCCGGTGGCACCCACACCTCCTGTCTGCACCTGCGCAGCTGCAACGGCGGTGCTGCCACCACCAGCCGCCGCCACGCCTGTTTGCTGCTGTGGGCCACGTGGAAACTGCCCAACCGGCACACGCACGCCTGACGCAGGCGGGACGCCCACCTCACCGATGCCACCGCCCAAGGCTGCAGCATTCGTCGTGGCACTGCGCGGGCCCTCGAAGCGGCCACGGTGGGTGACAGCAGATGCAGCTGGACTGCCCGCAGGGCCGGCAGCGCCTGTGCCGGGTTGCGCGACCCCTGCTGCCGTCGCGGCGTGGGCATCGCTGGACCCAAGCGCGTCGCCTGCAGCTGCGGCCGCCGATGCCGCCGTGCCGCCTCCAGTAGTGTCCTGTGGGTTGACAGCCTCGCTCGGCGTGTCTTCAAGCGGCGGCGCAGGAGACGAGAACATGGAAACCGCCTTGGCGGTGACAGTATCCAGCGCTGCTGTGAGCGACGGCCATCCCCACCCCTTCCCGGCAGCTGGCGCAGCTGCGGCGTCAGGCTGTGGTGGCTCCTGGTTTTGCCGCTGGGGCGGCAGCTGCGCCGGTGCCGACTCACCAAGCGGTTGTAGCTGCGCGCCGTCCCCTGCAGCGGCTTTTGGTGGCGCTGAGAGGCGTGTGGCTTGGTGGCCGCCCGCCACGGCGCTGCCACCAACATGCTGCGGCGCACGTGCCGTGCCCTGTTCGCCGCTGCCATGGGCAAGTGGGTGCTGAACCGCCGGCTCAAGGGCACCCGCAGCGCCGCCGCCAGCACGGCTGGTGCTAACCTCCTGTGCTGTTACCGCCGCATCGCCACTGGCCGCCAAAGGCGTCACTTCACGCGCAGCCGCTGGCCCGGCGCCTGTGACGGTGGTGCTCACAGCAGGGCCGGACGCAGCAGTGGCGCCGTCGCTGCCGCCGACAGGCTGAAGACCCCTTTGTGAAGAAGGCACGCTCCTCGCCTGGCTCTGTGGTGCCGCCCCGCCACCCAGACTGTCCTGCGCTGGCTGCGCCGCCAAGATGCCAGCGGCACCACCGACGGCGCCACCACCTGCAGCAGCAGCGGCATCACTATCTGGCTCCAGTTGCCGTAGCCCCGCGGACTTGGCGAGCGTGGCTGCCTTGGCAGCGGCGGCCTCCCACACGCCCTTGGTGGCCCCGCCTGCAGCGCCCGCGTTCCGCGCAGCAAGGCTGTCCAGCGCCGCGGCCACGTGCCTGGCGCGCTCGCCGTACAGCGCGCTTTGCGGCTCCGGCGATGCCTGCAGGGCCTCCACCCCCTGCTGCGCCGCCGCCAGCGCCCCCAGCGCTGGCGCGCCTGCGCTTGAGGGGTGCGTCACCGCAGTAGCACCGCGTTTGCCCGGCGTTGCCTGCGACTCCGCTCCTCCATCGGCATCACCTGGCACCTCTGGCGGTGCCTGCGGGGGGGCCGCCCGCTGCTGCGCCTCTGCCTGCGCCCCTGGCGTTGTCGCACCCACCGCAGTGGCGTCAGGATCGTGCAGCATCGCCTGTGATTGCGCAGCTCCATCGGCATCACCGCTCGTGGCCAGCGTAGGCGCCTGCTGCGTGCGGGCGCGCGGTGCTTCGCGACCAGGCGGTTGCACTTCGGTGCCTGCAGGAGCACCACCGGCGCCCGGCGCAGAGTCAACGTGGTGGTGATGGCGGTGTGCCGCCTCATTGGGCCGCTGCTGCAGCTGGGCCGTGGGCTGCACAGCAGCAAGCTCAGGCCCTTTGGGCGCCGGCGGTGATTGCTGTGGTACCGCTGCTGCAGCATGGGCGGGAGGGTCCGCTTTGGTGGCATGTGCAACCGCCGGTGGCTGCTGCGGCTTGTGGCGCCACCACCACTGTGCGGAGGGGAAGGTGATGGGAGGGTAGGGGCAGGTGCAAACCAGAGGCAGATGCGCAAAGTGAGGCCGTGCCACTGCTCAGACAAGTGTGGTAGCGCGTGCTGAAGGCTGTTCAAGAACGCTGGCTGCTGCGTGGACATGACACGGCCATGCACCAGCAAGTGTCAGGCGCCACTCAGTGTGCAATGCGTGATGCCGGCACGCAGCGGTTCATGCTGCATGGAGACACAATTATCAACCACCTGTTTTGCTGCTGGGGCACATGTATCACTCACCCTTGTGGGCAGCCAGCTGCCACCGCTGCTGTCACTGTCCTCTGTCGCCGCTGAGGTACTTGCAGCGCCCGATGCCGCTGGAGCAGCTACAACCCTGTCACCTGCAGGCTCCACCACTGCAGCATCGCCACCGGGGCTGGCTGCAGTGCCATGACCGCCCACAGCTGATGGCGCCCCTAAGTGTGCGTGCGTCTCCACTGCTGCTGGCACACGGCCCTCCACATGCGCTGCTGGCGCCACCTGTCCCTCAGGTCCCTCGAGCGTACTCACCAACGCCTGCTCATCAGCAGCGAGCACCACATGGCCCCGCTGGCCCCGCTCCTGCCCGGCATCTGCTTCGTGCTCAGCAGCAAGGCTCGCAGCAGGTGCTTCGCCCGGGCGGCGCTGTCCCTGCGCGGACAGCCCAGCCAGATACTCCGCAGAAGGCACTGCTGCTGCGGGCCGCTGATTCCCAGGCACAGCGGGCGCCGCCGTCCATGCCGCCTCCCGCTGTGACACCGCGTCCGAAGCGGCGGCGCCCCGTGATGGCGCCCGTGGCACACTTCGCGCAGAAGCGTGCGCAGCAGCGCCTCCTGTGGCTGGCAGGGTGGCAGCGCCGTCGGCATCCTTTGCCGAGTGGAAAACGGCATGAGCCCGCTCTCCATGCCGACTGCCGCTGCTGGGAGCAACACCAGCAGCAGCCGCCCCCGGTGCCACCTGAGCCGCAGGCACATCGCCCATGTGTGTGCCGACTGCGCCAGCACCAGCAGCTGCCGTGGTGCCACCTGCCGGTGCGCCGCCCAACCCGCCGTTGGCCGTTGTCGCGGCCTGCGTGTCTGCTGGCGTCCCCGCCGCCGCTGCCACCGGGCAGCTGCCGCTGTCTGCTGCGCCTTTCACAGGCGCTGGAGCTGCCGCTGCAGCGCCAGCACCGCTGCTCACATCAGACGCCGTCCACTCCTCTGGTGCCGGTGCAGCTAGTGGTGCGGATACCATGGCGCTGACGGCGTCCCATGCGCCGGTCAGCGACGGCCACGCCCACCTGCTGCCGCCAGCGGAAGCCGCAGGGCGGTCCACGCCCTCGCTCCCCAGCACTGTGGCAGCCGCCTGCTGCTGCGGATGCTCCGCGTCACCGCTCAGCACCGCATCTCTTGCTGCATGCTCCAGCACTGCACTAGGTGTGGCGGTGGGGCCAGCTGCACTGTGCTGCCGTGCCGGTAGCACACCAGTGCCGGCACCACTGCCATGGGTGGGCACCCCAGGCGCCAAAGCGGTACCTCTGCCTGAACCGCCGTCAGCAGGGCTGTGGACACCTGGAGATGCGGCGCCACCCAGCTCTGTGGCTGCTGCTTTTGCCAGCGCCACAGGGGCGGCCGCCAACGTACGGTCTGCCACCGTAGAGGCAACGTCAGCACCAACCCGAGCAGACAACTCTGGTGGGCCCTCCACCCGCTGCGACTCCGCTGTACCATTGTCCGTATTGCGCTCAGCAGCTGCAGCCATAGAGGCGGCGTCCGCACCAGCGCGCGCAAACACCTCCAGTGTGCCGCTGTCACCGCTCGTGCCCACCGCCCGCTGCGACGCCGCTGTACCATCGGCCGCACTGTGCTCGGCAGCTGCAGGCCGTGCCGCCGCCTCGCGAGCACGCGCCGCCAGCGCCGCACGGGCAATCTCCCTCGCCCTAGCGTCTGCAGCCGCCGCCTCTGCCGCGCGCTGTCCTCGCAGCTGCTCTGCCCGCACCGCCTGCCGCTGCAGTTCCTGCTGACGCGCGTCGGAAGCAGCACGGTCCCGCGCCGCCGCCGCCTCTGCCGCACGCCGCGCCATGTCAGCTGCAGGGCTGAAGTGGGTGTGCGGGCGGGAATGCAAAGCCGCCGCTGGCTCCTGGTGCCAGTGCTGCCGCTGCTGCTGCGTGAGTGTGTGCAGAGACGGATGCAAGCGCGGATTATTTAGGACCGCATATGATGCGTTTTACACTGTCGCTACCATAACCACGTGCACTGCGCCAAGGTTTCGAACTAAGAACCCAAAGTAAAATGCAGCTGCAAACCCAAGCTCCAATCATGTCCCCCCTGCAATTGTACTACTAAGTAGTATTAGGTAGTGATGGGTCACAGCGTATAATTTTCCCATTATACGCCGTATAACGTATGTAAATACGCCGTGTACCGCATAATTTATACAGCAAATACGGCTTATATATCGCGTTTTTGTGCGTATAAATACGCTGTACTACTAGTAGTATTTTGTATAACGTTAAAATACGTTATATGCCGTGACCCATCACTAGTGTTAGGAGCAGGACAGCCTGACGTCAGCCGCTGACCGCACTTGACGCTGGCACGTGCACATGCACGTGCGCCACACGAGAACTCACCCATGGTACCGCCACCCCCCTCACAGACACACACGCTGTTCACCATATGGGCACCAATCTACTAGGGCTGTGGAGTTGCCTGGAGGGCCTGTGTAAAGTAGTGCCACCTATTAGAGCCTGTGCATGTAGTGTGAGTAACATGGCCATCGTCACTGTCCGATGTGAAGATTCAAATAAAGGGGAGGGGCATGCCACGTGGGGAGCCACTGAAACAACTACAAGTAATGTACCCTGGCATCCACTGCAGTACTGTCTCAAAAGTAGTTAAAGCTGCCAACACAAAGCAATGTGGGGGGTAAGCTGTTCCGGAAGGCACACAATACTCCTACTATACGTTAACAGTTTCGGCCCGGGGCGGCTACTTCGGAACAAGACAGTAGTGGTGCTGGGGCAAGCCCTCCACGCACCTGCTTCGACCTCTCGCCGCCGCCACTGTCCAGCATCGGAGGTGCGGCCGTGCTCCGCGGCAGCCCTCCGGCTGCTGCGCCACCATCCGCACCGGCCAGCCCTGATGGAACTGCATCCGCGGCAGCCGTGCCAGCGTCTTCAGGCGCCGTGCCGCTAAGTGCGCCGCTGCTTGCCGGCCTGTCGCCCGTGCGGGAGCTGTCGCTGCCTGCTCCAGGCCGCGTGGTCAACTCCGCCGCCGCTGCGCCCACGGCCTTGTGCTGGCGCGCTGGCGACGCCAGTGTGTCCCGTGTGCGAGTGGCACCTGGCACTTTCGGCTGCGCAGCTAGTGCAGGTGCCGCCGCAGAAGCGGCAGCAGCGGGGGTGACAGCGCTCGGTGCCGCCGCTGTCGTTCGCTGCCCCTGCCCGCCAATGGTAGACAGGTAGTCTGAGGTAGTCGCCGCGGGCTGACGCTGCATCGACTCAGCAGGTGCTGTTGTCCACGTGCTGCCACGGCTGGATGCAGAGCCGACCGCAGCGACGGTGCCAGTGTCCGTATCGTCATTGTCAATAGCTGGCATAGTGCCCAGTGTGCTGCCAATGGCGCTCCCGCCCTGTGGCCCTTGTGCTGCTGCGGCCACCACTGCCGGTGCACTGCTGCTGGTGACCGGAAGCACACCACGAGTCTCCGCATGCAACGTGTCAGCTGCGGCATCACTGCTCCTGCCAGATGCCTCCAGCTCATCAGATGGTGATGGTGGCGAGGCCGCCTTTCCAGTCACAGCACTCCAGGCTCCTGCAAGCGAGGGCCATGCCCATCCGCTGTTGACAGCTGCCGCAGCACCAATCTGTTGTCCAGGCTGCTGGGGCAGTGCAGAAGCCACTCGCGCGCTGCCCGTTTCAGCCGCCGCGGGCGGGCGTCCCGCCATCCGGGCGCCAGTGGCCGTGCCAGCAGAGACGCCAACACCTGACGCCGCCGTGCCGCCATCGCTGCTCGTCCCCTTCACCTGCTGCCGCTCCGCTGCAACGGCACTCGCCTGCGCCGCCAACTTGGCAGCCTCCTGTTCGCGCGCCGCCAGTGCCTCCCGCACAACTGCCTGCGCCTTGGCATCCGCAGCTGCCGCCTCCGCTGTGCGCTGTCTGCGAAGCCTCTCCGCGCGCTCTGCCTCTCGCTGCAGCTCCTGCTGATGCGCCTCGGCGGCTGCGTGCTCACGCGCACTGCGCACCTGCGCCGCATGCTCCGCCATCTCTGCCGCAGGTGCAGCAGGAGCAGCTCCAGTGCTGCGAGCCGCAACTGGCTCCCGCTGCAGAGGCTTGCGTTCCTCCTGTTGGTGCGACGTCCGGTGCACGCCACTTGCCGATCCATGACCCACGCCGCTGTCGCCTGCGCCAGGCCGCCGCTTGGCAGACTCCGCGGCCGCTCCCGCCACAGCGTTGCCCTCTGGCAAAAGGGGCACTTCGGCGTCCCGTGTGCGTGTGGCGCCTGGCAGCTCCGGCTGCGCAGCTAGTGCAGGTGCGGCAGAAGCGGCAGCACCGGGGGCGACGGTGCCTGGCGCCGCCGCCGCTGTTGGCTGCCCCTGCCCGCCAATGGTAGACAGGTAGTCTGAGGTAGCCGCAGCGGGCTGACGCTGCCCGGGCGTGGCAGGTGTTGCTGCCCATGTGCTGCCACCGCTGGATGCAGAGCCGACCGCAGCAACGGTGCCAGTGTCTGTGTCGTCGTTGCCAGTGGCCGCTGTCATAGTGCCCACTGTGCTGGCAATGGCGTTCCCACCCTGTGGCCCTTGTGCTGCTGCGGCCACCACTGCCGGTGCACTGCTGCTGGTGGCTGGAAGCACACCACGAGTCTCCGCATGCAACGTGTCAGCTGCAGCACCAATGCTTCTGCCGGGTGCCTGCTGCTCCTTAGGTGCTGGTGGTGGCGCCGCCTTTCCAGTCATAGCATTCCAGGCTGCTGCAAATGAGGGCCATGCCCACCCACTGTTGGCAGCTGGTGCAACACCAATCTGTTGTCCACGCTGCTGGGGCAGCGCAGTGCCCCCTCGCGGGCTGCTCGCTTCAGCCGCCGCGGGTGTGCGTGCTGCGATGCGGGTGTCGCCAGCGCTTGCGGCAGCGGGGATTGCCAGGCCTGGCACCGCCGCCGCCATGCCGCCGCCGCTCTCCGCCTTCACCTGCTGCCGCTCCGCTGCAGCGTCATGCGCCTGCGCCACCAACTTGGCAGCCTCCCGGTCGCGGGCCACCAGCGCTTCGCGCACGACTGCCTGTACCTTGGCATCTGCAGTTGCCGCTTCCGCAGCGCGCTGTCTGCGAAGCCGCTCCGCGCGCTCTGCCTCTCGCTGCAGCTCCTGCTGGCGCGCCTCGGCAGCTGTGTGCTCCCGTACACTGCGCACTTGCGCCGCATGCTCCGCCATCTCTGCCGCAGGTGCAGCAGGAGCAGCTCCAGTGCTGCGAGCCACAGTTGGCTCCCGCTGCAGAGGCTTGCGTTGCTCCTGTTGGTGCGACGTCCGGTGCACGCCACTTGCCGACCCATGACCCACGCCGCTGTCGCCTGCGCCAGGCCGCCGCTTGGCAGACTCCGCGGCCGCTCCCGCCACAGCCTTGCCCTCTGGCAAAAGGGGCACAGCGGCGGCCCGTGTGCGTGTGGCACCCGGCAGCTCTGGCTGCGCAGCGAGTCCAGGTGCATCTACGGCAGAAGCGGCAGCACCGGGGGCGACGGTGCCTGGCGCCGCCGCCGCTGTTGGCTGCCCCTGCCCGCCAATGGCAGACAAGTAGTCTGAGGTAGCCGCAGCGGGCTGACGCTGCCCGGGCGTGGCAGGTGTTGCTGTCCATGTGCTGCCACCCCTGGACGCAGAGCCGACCGCAGTGACGGTGCCAGTGTCTGTGTCGTCATTGTCAATAGCTGGCATGGTGCTCAGTGTGCTGCCAATGGCGCTCCCGCCCTGTGGCCCTTGTGCTGCTGCGGCCACCACCGCCGGTGCACTGCTGCTGGTGGCCGGAAGCACACCACAAGTCTCCGCATGCAACGTGTCAGCTGCGGCACCACTGCTCCTGCCAGATGCCTCCGGCTCCTCGGATGGTGGTGGTGGCGAGGCCGCCTTTCCAGTCATAGCACTCCAGGCTCCTGCAAGCGAGGGCCATGCCCACCCGCTGTTAGCAGCAGGTGCAACACCAGTCCATTGTCCACGCTGCTGGGGCAGCGCAGTGCCCCCCCGCGGGCTGCTCGCTTCAGCCGCCGCGGGTGTGCGTGCTGCGACGCGGGTGTCACTAGCGGTTGCGGCAGCGGGGACTGCCAAGCCTGGCGCCGCCGCCGCCGTGCCGCCGCCGTTCTCCGCCGTCACCTGCTGCCGCTCCGCTGCGGCATTACTCGCCTGCGCCACCAACTTGGCAGCCTCCCGGTCGCGGGCCACCAGTGCTTCGCGCACAACTGCCTGTGCCTTGGCATCCGCAGCTGCCGCTTCTGCAGCGCGCTGTCTGCGAAGCCGCTCCGCGCGCTCTGCCTCTCGCTGCAGCTCCTGCTGGCGCGCCTCCGCAGCTGTGTGCTCCCGTGCACTGCGCACCTGCGCTGCGGGCTCTGACATCTCAGCTGCAGGGTAGGCACGGGCGGGTTTGGTGTTGCGAGCCGCAGTGGGCTCCTGCTGCAGCGTGTTTCGTAGCTGCTGCTGGCGTGGCACCTGTGCCTGCTGCTGCTGTGGGCAATGGCAGGAGCAGAGGCGTCAACACATGCAGGTCAGTAGCCAGCACAAAGACTGTGCCAGTGCTGTGCACGTGTCGCGGGCTGCGCATGCACGCATGAGCACTGGGGCAGCTGAGCGTCATGCACCTATGCTCGTTGTACTGCAAACAAGCACCAGACACGCCATGCCCACTTCCACATGCCTGCACCTTGTTCATCTGCTACTCTGCAATGAGGTACGAGCTCGCTGCAAACCACATAACATGGTACCGGTACCGAGCAGCCGGCCTGTCAGCGCAGGCTCACTCACCCTCTTGAGTGCCGCGCTGCTGCCGTGTGCCGATGCTTCCTCGCCCCCGCCGGGCACGTACGCGCTCTCCCCTCCCGCAGCCAGCCCCCGCCGCAACACTTCAGTCACCGCCGCAGCCGTCGCGCCCGCACCAGGCCCCATGCCGCTGAGCAGCATGTCGCCGTCTAAGCCGCCCGCTACCTCCAGGCCGCTGCCACGGCCACCACTGCCACCAGCCGCTCGCGCCTCCAGCGCCGCCCTGCCCGCCTCCGCCAGTGCCTCACGCTCCCTGGCGAGCGCCCCTGCGCGGACAATCGTGCTCGCCTTGGCGGCTAGCTCCGCGGCCTCCTGCTCAGCAGCCGTGCGCTGCTGCTGAGCACGCTCCGCCTCGCGCCGCCGCTCACGCTCCCATGCCTCGGCCTCTGCGCGCTGGTGCGCCCGGCGCACCTCCGCTGCGTGCTCCTCCATCTGTTTGGCGGCCAGCTCCGTGCGCATGGCCGTGTGCCGCCCCGGCAGTGCTGCCAGCGCTGCTGCGGCGTCCAGCGCCCCCTTGGTGACAGCTGCAGCAGCACCGACAGCCGCCGTCGCGGCTGTGCCGATTGCTGCGGCGATGGGGTTAGGACCCGCTGGCTGCTCTCGCGTTGCGCGCGCCGTCGCGTCCTTCTTCTTGCGCTGCTGCTGCTGGTGGTGCTCCTTGCGAGCGGTCACCTGCTGCACCGGCACCGACCCTGCTGTCGCACCTGCCGCCTCGCTGCTTTTCTGGTGGGCCGTGGTGGTGTCGCCAGAGGTGACTGCGCCCAAATTTGCTTCCACAGCACCGCCGCCACGTGTCCCTGGCGGGTGCTGTCCGGGCGGAGCTGCAAGCGCCGCAGCCTTGGCGGCTGCGGCCTCCCAGGCTCCCTTGGTTGCCGCTGCCTGCCCCCTGCTGTTGCGCGCCACCAGCCCCTCAATCGCCGCCGCAATGCGCTGCGCTCGTTCGCCCTGCGCCCCTGCTCCTGCGGCGGTACCCGCTTGCGTTGGCGGTGCCACAGCTGCTGGCTGCGCTGGCGCAGACGCCGCGGCAGCGCGAACGCCAGCACCAGACGCGCTTCCACCTGCAGCAGCCTTGCCTTCAGCAGCAGCGGGCCCTGCACCCACACGAGACACACCTGTGGTGCCTAGTCCGCTGCCTTCGCACGTCAGTTGCAAAGCCGGTTGAGCACTGAGCTCAGCGCCGGCGCCGGCCGCCAGTGCCGCCGACTCACGCTCACGAGCAGTGATGGCGTCATGAGCGACCACGGCAGCCTTGGCGTCCGCTGCCGCCCCCTCCAGTGCTGCCTGGTCTCGGCGGCGTTGCGCCTGCTCCGCCTCGTGCTCCAGCTCATGCCGCCGCGCCTCTGAGGCAGCACGCGCACGCGCCGCCTGCACGTCTGCTGCGCGGCGGGCTATGTCAGTCTTGCGGGCGGTCTCCGCGGGTTCATGCGTGTGCGCGTGTGGAGGCCGCCGCTCGTGCTGGTGCTGCTGAGGCAGCGGCAGACACACACGCACCGAAGGAAGAGGCATGGTGGTGGCGAAGGAGGAGGCATGGTGGTGGCATGAGTGCCGGCGGGCATGATGAGCTGTGTGTGTATGTGAAAATGTGTGTCCATGTTTGTGCATGTGCTGCCTGATGGGCGCATCTATGTTAACTCTCGCGGACGGCAATTGTTGTCAGGCGTGGCAGAGTCGAGACCGCGCACCAGCCCGTGCCCCCAGCTTGCAGCCGACGCAGCTTTCACCACTCTCACCGGCAGCTGGTGCATAAGTTGCAGAAGCTTTCTGCGTGGATGACCATGCAATGCACATGCACAGGCTGGGCACAACCGATTGTGACTTGCCTTTGCTGGTTGGGCACCGTCCGCGTGTGTGTCCACAGCCGCTGCTGGGCTGGCGCCCGCCGCTGATGCTGCTGGCGCCCGTGCCACAGGAACAGCAGCATTTCCTTGCCCGCCTGCCGCCCCCTCTGAGCCTGTCGCTGCCAGCCCACCACCAGCCACGGCACCGCCGCTGCCAGCACCAGCAGCCTGCACAGCATGAGCCAAGCCTGCGCCACCGGCTGCGGCAGCCTCTACAGCAGCACGCGCCGCCGCTGCCACCTCCTCGCGCCGCCTCGCTGCTAGTGCCTCCCGCGTGATGGCGCTAGCTTTTGCAGCCAGCTCCGCAGCCTCCTGCTCAGCAGCCAGGCGCTGCTGCTGAGCCCGCTCAGCCTCGCGCCGCCGCTCCTGCTCCCGTGCCTCTGCCCCTGCGCGCTCGTGCACCTCCCGCACCTGCTTCGCGTGCGCCGCCATCCCCTCAGCGGCCAGCTCGGCGCGCATCGCCGCATGCTGCGCAGGTGTAGCGACGAGCGCAGCTGCTCTTGCGGCGGCCGCGTCCAGCACTCCCTTGGCGGCGGAGGCGGTGTCGCCTGCGCTGCGAGCGCCAGCAGTGCGCTGTGCCTGCCCATCTTCGCCCGCCGACTGCTGAGCAGGCGAGCGCTGCTGCCCACTGCCACGCGAGCCAGCGGCCCTGGTTGGCGGAGGCTCTGCTGCCGAGGAAGCGCTCCCCGCCCGCAGCCTATCTGCCTGCACGCGTTCAGCGGCCGGAGCTTGCGCTGCTCCACCGGCGCCTGCAGTGGCCGCCGGTGCTGCCACAGGCGACGCCGCCGCAGCCCCAGTCCCAGCGGCTGTCACTGCGTCGCCAGGTGGCGTGGAGCGCGCCTGCGCCTGTAGCCGGCGGTCCATGCTGCTGCTGCTGCTGCCGCCGCCGCTGCTCACAGCGGCGTTGCCACTCGCCTCGTGGGCTGGCAGCAGCGCATCGCCACTGCTCTGGTCCTCCAGCTGCGTGTGGCCCTCACTTGCACCGCTCTGTGTCCGGGCGTCGATTTGGCCACCTGCATGTACCTCAGTGGCCGGGGTCGGTGGCGTTGCAGGCAGCTGCCCTGGAGGCGCTGCAAACGCGGCGGCCTTCGCGGCCGCCGTGTCCCAAGCGCCCCCCGCGGCGCCGCCGGCGCTGCGCGTCGCCAAGCCCTTTATGGCAGCCGCGATGCGCTGGGCTCGCTGCTCCTGCGCCGTTCTTGCATCGCGCTGCCGCTGTTGTGCTGGTGAGGCGGGCGCTGCCGTCGACTGAGCACCAGCCTTGTTGTCACTCGGGCGTGCGCCGGCAGCATATGTTGTGGTGCCTGGCGCGGCAGCAGTGCCGCTGACCGCAGCACCAGGCGCTGCCGCCGCCACTGTTGCCTGCGCTGTCGCCGCTGCCGCCGCTGCCGCCGCCAGCTCTCGCTCCCTGGCAACAAGCGCCGCCTGCGCTATGGCGCGCGCCTTTGCAGACAGCTCCTCAGCCTCCTGCTCAGCAGCCGCACGCTGCTGCTGAGCACCCTCCGCCCGCCGCCGCTCCTCACGCTCGCGCGCCTCGGCCTCTGTGCGCTCGTGTGCCCGGCGCACCTCTGCCGCGTGCGCCGCCATTTCTTGCGCCGCCAGCTGGGTGCGCATGGTTGTGTGCTGCGCCGGCAGAGCCGCCACTGCCGCAGCGGCATCCAGCACGCCCTTCGCGGCTGATGAAAAAGCTCCCACGGTGGTCGCCGCCACCTCGCCAATTGCAGCGGTCACAGGGTTGGGTTGCTGGTGCCGCTGCGGCTGCCGCTGTGACTGCTGCTGCCACGCCGCTGCACGCGGCTCTGTCGGCGCCATGTGCTGAGCAGCATCACCAGGAGGCATCACTCCGTCGACGGCGGCCGCTTGTGTCGACGGAGCGGTGCTCTCCGCAGTCGCACCTGACACCTGCTGCTGCTCAGCAGGATCCGGCCGTTGCTCCTTCTGTGCGGCACCAGCCTCAGCAGCAGCCCGTGTGGCCAACACAGCCTCCTCACGCTGCCGCGCCGCCAGCCCCTCAGCCGCCACCACGTGTGCCTTCGAATCTGCAGCGGCAGCGTCCAGCGCGCCCTGCTGCCGAAGCCGGCGCGCTTGCTCTGTCGCGTGCTGCCGCTCGTGCTCGCGCGCCTCCGCAGCAGCGGCATCCTTAGCTGCTCGCACTGCCGCAGCACGCTGTGTTGTGTCTGAGGCGCGGGCGGTTGGAGCCGGCTGCGCAGCGGGCGCCGGCGTTTGTGCTGCTGTGTGCGCTGGGTTCCTTTGGTGCTGCTGCCACTGCACGCAGTATAGAAGGGGCACACATCCGGGAGGGATAAGTGCCGGCTCTTTTCCTGGAGTACTCTCAAGGTTCGATGGCTGTTTGTAGGGGAGTTGCAGCAGCTGTGAATGCCTGCTGTGCTCAAGCGCACCAGCAGCGCAAATAGCAGGCCGAAGCACATGCTGCCACCAGTGCACATGGAGAGGTGCTGGACTTCAGGCACTCTGCACACTCTTTCCACCCAGACAATGAGACAACGAGACACAATAATTGCATCGGGGGGCAGCAACTAGACGGTGCTGACTGCCACATGCGTGTGCGCCCGGCAGACAACAGCATGTGCTACGCAGGCACAAATGCTAATTGAGTCCCTACAGAACGCACTTCAGAAGTACCGGTACACTCCATGCAAGTACTAAAAAATGGAGGAAAAGAAGTAGAGTTAAGGTGCCTGCGGACACGGCCAGCAGCGCATGGCACCTCAAAGCCTGTGCCGCCATGTGAAAAACCACTGCACATTGCCTAGTACACAAATGATGGTACTCGCATGCCCTGGTGGCACGCGCATGCAGTGCTGTGGGTTGCCTCAGAGAGACCGAAACCTGCCTTGGTTGCACGCCCACTGCCTTGATTCAGTGCCTCCTTCGCCACAGGCGCCACCGCACCCTGCACACCGCCCACCACTGCCGGGTGCTCCACCTGCACAGCGGCACCAGCGGGTGCACTGCCGACCACCACCGCTGCGCCACCCGTGACCTCCACACCGCCGCCCCCAGAGCTGTCATGTCTGCCAGCAGTCTCCGCAGCACGCGCCGCCGCAGCCGCCTCATCACGCTCTCGCGCCGCCAGCGCCTGATGAACTATCGCACTGGCCTTCGCAGCCAGCTCCGCAGCCTCCCGCTCCGCAGTCACACGCTGCTGCTCAGCACGCTCCACTGTGCGCCGCTGTTCGCGCTCCCGCGCCTCGGCCTGCGCGCGCCTCAGCGCCTCTTGAACCTGCGCTGCGCGTGCGGCTGAGCTGTCTCTGGCGGGCAGCTCGGCGCGCGTGGCCGTGTGTTGCGTCGGAGGCACCGCGACGGCCGCAGCGGCGTCCGCAGCGCTCTTGGTGGCCTGACTGGAAAGAAGGGTGTCGCGAGCCAGCGCCGCGTGCGCCAAGGCCTGGAATGCTGGGCTGCCACCAGCACCCACCGTAACTTGCGCCGCCAGCGCCGCCTCAGGCAGCACAACAGTACATACCGCACCAGACTCCGACACCTGCTCTGCTGCACCGCCGCCAGAAGTGCCGCCCCGTGCTGCCTGAACCTCCAGGGCTACCCTGGCTGCCTCGGCCGCTGCCTCGCGCTCCCTGCCTGCCACCCCTTCCCGCGCAATCGCACTCGCCCTGGCGGCTAGCTCTGCGGCCTCCTGCTCAGCAGCAACACGCTGCTGCTGAGCACACTCAGCCTGCCGCCGCTCCTCACGCTCCCGTGCCTCGGCATCTGTGCGCTCGTGTGCCTGGCGCACCTCCGCAGCGTGCGCCGCCATGTCTTTGGCGGCGAGCTCGGTGCGCATGGCCGTGTGCTGTGCCGGGAGCGCCACGACAGCCGCAGCGGCGTCCACGGCGCTCTTGGCGGCGGAGGAAACGGCGCCAGCGGTGCGCGCAGCGGCGCTGCCAACTGCTTTCGCAGCAGGGTTGCGGAGCGCCAGCTGAGGCACTGCAGGTTGCTGGGCAGCTGCCGCCGCCGCTGCCACCGCCGCTGCCGCCGTCGTGTCGTCTTCCCCCGCCTCTCCCTGGGCCTGCGTGCTGCCGCCACCAAGTACAGGCACATCGTCCGGCTCCCGGGCCACCGCCTTAGCTTTCGCATCGGCAACAGCTGCCTTAAGTGCGGTCTGGTGGGGGCGCCACGGCTGCGCCTGCTCCGCCACGTACCGCAGCGCCCGCTGACGAGCCTCCTCAGCAGCCGAATCAGGCGCAGCCTCTGTCCCTGCCACAGCCCTGGCCGCCTGTGCAGATCGGTCCATAGCAGCATGCTTGTCGCGTTGGTTCTGGTGCTGCGCGTGCAGACAAGCAAGGCATCATGGGCATAGCTTAGCTTCAGAAGGGTAGTTTCAGGCAGCGCACCAGCTGACATGCTGCTGGTATGCAGTGGCGGCTCTGCGCAGCAAGGGTGTTGCGCACAGCTCTGCGGATGCGTACTAAACATCAACACGGGCGCATGGCGTCCGCTGCTAACGCCACAGTTCCTTCGACATGTACCAGACAGGCACAAGCGCAAACACACACACCAAGCCAACCCGCACCCCCCCTCCCCTTGGTACCGCAAGCGTGGGGTACTGCGCAGCTGCGCAGGAAAGAACTGCTGCACCGCTGTCACCAAGTACCTCGCTGGTGTGATGAACATCGCGAGCCAGCGCCGCGCGCGCCAAGGCCTGGAATGCTGGGCTGCCAACAGCACTCTCCGTCACTTGTGCAGCGAGTCCTGCCAGCACACCAGCACCCGCCGCACCAGCCTCCACCACCTGCGCTTGCTCCGCTGCACCGCCGTCAGAAGTGCCGCCCCGTGCTGCTTGCACCTCCAGGGCCACCCTGGCTGCCTCCGCTGCTGCCTGGCGCTGCCTGGCCGCCACCCCTTCCCGCACAATTGCGCTCGCCCTGGCGGCCAGCTCCACGGCCTCCTGCTCAGCAGCCACGCGCTGCTGCTGAGCACGTTCAGCCTCGTGCTGCCGCTCGCGCTCTCGTGCCTCGGCCTCTGTGCGCTCGTGTGCCTGGCGCACCTCCGCCGCGTGAGATGCCATCTCTTTGGCGGCCAGCTCGATGCGCATGGCAGTGTGCCGTGCCGGCAGCGCCGCGACAGCCGCAGCGGCGTCCACGGCGCTCTTGGCGGCGGAGGCAACGGCCCCAACGGTGCGCGCAGCGGCGCTGCCAACTGCTTCTGCAGCAGGGTTGCGGCGCGCCAGCTGAGGCACTGCAGGTTGCTGGGCAGCTGCCGCCGCCGCTGCCGCCGCCGTGTCGGCTTCCCCCGCCTCTCCCCGGGCCTGCGTGCTGTCGCCACCACGCACACGCACGTTGTCCGGCTCCCGAGCCATCGCCTTTGCTTTGGCATCGGCGACAACTGCCTTAAGCGCGGTCTGGTGGGGGCGCCACGGCTGCGCCTGCTCTGCCACATACCGCAGCGCCCGCTGACGAGCCTCTTCGGCGGCCGAAGCAGGTGCGGCCTCTGTCCCTGCCACATGCCGCGCCGCCTTTGCAGATCGGTCCACGGCAGCATGCTTGTCGGAGCGTGGCGAACCATGTGCCGTGTGCCCCTCCTGGGGCCTGTCGCGTTGGTTCTGGTGCTGCGCGCGCAGACAAGCAAGGCATCACGGGCAAAGCCCGGGGATGAGTGTCATGCAGCTGCGGGTGCACAGCGGTTGTATGCGACAGCGGGGTCACACACTGACAACTTTGCATCCTTGTGACGACAAAGGTACAGATGCATGGTGCTCACTGGCGGTGCCGCAAACGTTTTTGGTGCCTGCCACGCGGATGTGAGCGCAACAGCTTGCACAGGAGCCACACTACACCCACACACCAAGCATGGCATGCACGCACACAGCACTGCGGCGTCGTCACAAGTACCTCGCTGGTATGAAGGGCGTCACGAGCCAGCGCCCCGCGTGCTAACGCCTGAAATGCTGGGCTGCCACTGGCACTCCCCGCCACTTGCGCCGCCAGTCCCGCCTCAGGCAGCACACCAGCACCCGCCACACCGGCCTCCATAATCTGCGCCTGCTCCACTGCACCGCCACCAGCACTGCTGCCCCACGCTGCCTGACCCTCCACGGCCGCCCTAGCTGCCTCCGTTGCTGCCTCGCGCTCCCTGGCCACCACCCCTTCACGGGCGATTGCACTCGCCCTGGTGGCTAGCTCCGCAGCCTCCCGATCAGCAGCCACGCGCTGCTGCTGAGCACGCTCTGCCTGCCGCCGCTCCTCGCGCTCCCGTGCCTCGGCATCTGTGCGCTCCCGTGCCTGGCGCACCTCCGCAGCATGCGCCGCCATGTCTTTAGCTGCCAGCTCGGCACGAGTGGAAACACGGTGCGCTGGAAGCGCCATGACAGGCGCGGTGGCGTCCGCAGCACTCTTGGTGGCCTGGCTGGAACGAAGAGTGTCGCGAGCCAGCGCCGCGTGTGCCAAGGCCTGCAACGCTGGGCTGCCAACGGCACTCTTCGCCACTGGTGCCGCCAGTCCAGCCTCAGGAAGTGCACCAGCAGCCACCGCACCAGCCTCTGGCACCTGCGTTTGCTCTGCTGCACCGTCACCAGCATTGCCGCTCCGCATTGCTTGCACCTCCAGGGCCACCCTGGCTGCCTCGGCTGCTGCCTCGCGTTCCCTGCCTGCCACCCCTTCCCGTGCAATCGCACTCGCCCTCGCGGCTAGCTCCGCGGCCTCCTGCTCAGCAGCCACACGCTGCTGCTGAGCACGCTCTGCCTCGTGCTGCCGCTCGCGCTCCCGTGCCTCGGCCTCTGCGCGCTCGCGTGCCTGGCGCACCTCCGCAGCGTGCGTCGCCATGTCTTTGGCGGCCAGCTCGGTGCGCATGGCGGTGTACTGCCCAGGCAGTGCCGCCACCGCTGCTGCGGCGTCCAGCGCCCCCCTGGCTGCGGAGGCAGCGGCGGCAGCGGTGCCGGCCGCCACGTTGCCGATGGCCGCCACCACGAGGTTCGGTCGTGCCTGAGCCTGCTGCTGTTTCACCGGCTTGCTTGGCTTTGACGCGGCACCCGTGGCTGCCGCAACGCCAGTGGTGACAGTGTCTGGTGCGGCTGTGGATGCCGTGGTCCGCTGCTCACCAGCAAGCTCAACGGTAGCAGCCGCAGCCACAGCAGCAGCCTCCTCACGCGCCCCAGCCGCCGTATCCGCAGCAGCAGCGTCCGCAGCTCCCAAAGCATCCTGTTCCCGGTGCTGTTGCGCACGCTGTGCCCCACGCTGTAACCCGTGCTGGCGACCCTCTGCTTTTGCGCGCTGCGCTGCTGCCGCTGGAACTGCCTTGGCGCGCTGGGCCACCTCTGCCGCGCGATTGCTGCCTGCTGTCCACCTAGCGGACGCCAGCCCCCGTGCTGTTAGCAAGCCACCTCCTGCCCCACCAACACCAGTGGCGCTGCCACCGCGTCCATCCGCAGCTGCCGCCTCCGACGCAACGTCCGCAGCCAGTACCCCCCCATGCTCCTCAACACTCGTGGCCACCGTCTCCTCAGGCTGCTCTCCGCCCTCCTGTGCACGTCCGAGCGTCACCGCCGCCGCTGCAGCAACATCTGCCGCCCCCAAACCGTGTGCGCGCGCCGCCAACGCCGCCTGAGCCTCTGCAGCCGCGCTCTCCAGCACGCGCCGCTGCTCTTGCCGCCTCGCCAGCTCAGCCTCACGCTGACGCTCACTGGCCTGCACTGCATGCTGCGCCGTGCCCACGCCCCTGTCCTTGCCCCGCAGGGATTCGGCGGGAGCTGTTGCGGCTGTGATGGTTCCTGGTGCAGCGCCTCCAGGGCCAGTGGTGCTGCCCGTGGCTGGAAGTGGGTCAGGTGGCAGCGGCGCAGTGCTGCTGCCGGCGCCAGCAACAGCAGCGTGCCCATCTGCCGCGCCAGCGACGTGTGCGACCGCCGCCCCTGGCACCTGCGCAGGCACCCCTGCCACACCAGCATCCGTGGGTGCCGGCGCGGTGCCAGCGGCCGCATCAGCGGCGACGGCTGGCGGCGGCGCAGCGCCCGCGAGCTGCACTCCGGCCGGCCCCTGCTGCTGCTGCTGCTGCTTCTTGTGCTGGGTGGCATCTGTGAGCTCAGCACTGCGCGCCTCGCGGTCTGCGCGCACCGTGTGCTGCAGTGCAGCCATGGGGTAGTGCAGAAGCGGCGCGCCTGTGCCTGCACTTCTTGGTGGGCCGGCAGCCGCCTGGCGAGGGTGGCGTGGGTGCAGAGGGGGGCGCAGGCAGTGTCAGAACGGGTGATGACACGTCACGGTGCACACATGACCTTGTGTCTCTGGCCTACACACAAACTTCAAGTCGCTGTAGACCTAAGATAGTGGACATCGAAGAAGTGCTGTAGTATGTGGCGACCATGTGCATCAGTTGGAGTTGAAATTGTGGCCCCGTGCTCAGCAAAGCGTGGTCCTGGCGATGAGCAACCTGCCAAGACTCAGGTCAACAGCGGGTCACTGCCCATGCATGTCCTTAGACATGACGTCACACCAAGCAACACCCTGTCACACTGAGCTGCTGTTGCGAGGGACAGACAGCACAAGCACCACCGGAGTTGCTTGTGTGACAGTGGTGGCCCTGCTGCGGGCGGCATGCAGGCTGGGCCACCGAGATGCTGGCAGGGCGCGAGCAGCTGACACTGCGGACACAGGCACCGTGCCGGCTTGCCATGACTGCGCGCTCAGCCGCAGTATAAGACCGCCACGTGCAGTCAAGTTCATGTGTGCGCATGTGAGGTGCACTCCATTAGGTGCACACTCGCGCGCAAATGCTCATAGCCACCCCAAAACGTGCAGTCACAAACGCTGCTACCTGGCACCACCAATGGAGCTGCTATTGCTGCTGCTGCTGCTACACCATGCGTTTGCAGGCAGGTGCAGGTGCCACCCGGACGGCGTGATGTATCGCTGGCGCACACAACAGCAACAAAATCGCACTTCGACACTACAGTGCAAGCATACCCGCTCCGCGCCTAGCCATGGCACCCTCACAAACAGTTCCTACTGCCGCGTAGTCACGGAGCATGGGGCCGTGTGGGACGGTTTGCTTACCTGTGCACCTCCGCCTCCGGCTAACGATTCATGCGCCACAGCACCAGGAACAGCTGCCTCCCCACCAGCCTGGTCGCCACAGGTGCCAGCCGCAGCGCCGCCTACACCCCCCGCACCACCAGCCTCAGCAGCCCCCTCTGCTTCCACCACGCCGCTGACCACGCCCGCCTCCGCAACTGCCGCCGCCGCCGTGGCTGCTGCCTCGCGCTCCCTTGCCGCCTGCACAATGGCATGCGCTCGCGCTGCCAGTGCCTCCGCCTGTTGCTCAGCACCGGCGCCGCCAGCTCCAGCAGCCTTCTCAGCACCAGCCGAGGCTGCGCCACCGGCTGCAGCAGCCTCTGCAGCAGCGCGCGCTGCCGCTGCCGCCTCCTCGCGCCGCCTCGCTGCCAGTGCCTCCCGCGTGATGGCGCCCGCTTTTGCCGCCAGCTCCGCAGCCTCCTGCTCAGCAGACGCCTGCTGCCGCTGAGCACGCTCCGCCGCGCGCCACCGCTCCCTCTCCCGCGCCTCCAGCTCTGCCGCCTGGCGCACAGCCGCCACCTGCGCCGCGTGCGCCGCCATGTCTCGCGCGGCAAGCTCCGTGAGCGCGGCGGTGTGCTGGCCCGGGAGCGCCGCCGCCGCTGCAACAGCATTCAGCGCCCCCTTGCCGGCCGCCGCAACCGCAGCGCCTGCGGCCGCTGCGGCGTCAGCCACCGCGTGGGTGGCGGGCGCAGGTTGTGCCCCGTGCCGTGGCTGCTGCTGCTGATGCTGTGCTGGTGACTGGAGCTGGGAGGCGCCACTGGTGCTGGCATCAGCCTCAGGCACGTCCACTGCGGGAGGGACGCTGGGAGCAGTGGCCGCCTGCTGCTGCTGCTCAGCAGCAAGCTCATCAGCAGCTCGCGCCGCCAGCAGGGCCTCCTCCCGCTCGCGCGCAGGCAGTGCCGCCGCTGCAATTGCGTGAGCCTTGGCGTCTGCAGCCGCGTCATCCGACATGATCCGTTCCCGCAGCTTCCGCGCCTGCTCGGCGGAGTGCTGCACCTCGTGCTGCCTGGCCTGTGCGTCCGTACGGGCGTGTGCCGCCCGCACATCAGCCGCGTGCTGGGCCATGTCAGCCTCGTAAATGGAGTGCACAGGCTGGTCGGCAGCTGCGGAGGGCCGCCAGTGCTGCTGCTGCTGCTGCTGGCGCTGCATGTACAGGCACCGCGGGCACACGCAACAAATGTCACGGACACACACATAGTGGTGGGTTAGAACTCCTGTGGCTGACTTCTTACCCCAGGGCAGGCTCGGGTGTGTGACAGGCCTGCTATTGCAAAGTGCTTCTGGAACAATGCTCACTTACCCTGCTGGTTGCCGTAATGAGTGTGCTGTGCACCACAATGCCAAGGTCAGCGCGCCAGCACCTAGGCTCTGGCAGAGCGGCACTGTTTCAGCAGCCTAAGGGCTGCAGTGCGCCCTGCACTGGTAGTTGTGCACAGTGCGGCACACATGCACTGCATCATGCAGACCGCTCACCTTGCCCAGCCGGTCACTGTCCTGCTGCGGTGGTTCACTTGGCTGACGGTGCGCTGCCGTCACAGAGCTGTCACCCGCCATGTCAGACACTGGCGACAGCACTACATCCGCAGCAGCAGCCGGCACAGCACCACCAGGGACAGCCAGCGGCTGCACCCCCTCAGCGGCACCAGCGCTGTCCCCCGCTTCAGCCTCCGCCACTGGTGCCACAGACACCGTTGCCAGCGCCAAGCGGCGGTCCGCCGCCAGCGCCGCCGCTGCAGCATCGTCGCGGTCCCGCGCGGCCAGGGCAGCCTGGGCAATGGCGTGCGCCTTCGCGGCCAGCTCCGCCGCCTCCCGCCCGGCAGCATCGCGCCGCCGCTGCACGTGCTCCTCCTCCCGCCTTTGCTCATGCTCCCGTGCCTCGGCCTCTGTGCGCTCGCGTGCCCGGCGCACCTCCGCCGCATGCGCCGCCATGTCTCTCGCGGCCAGCTCGGCGCGCATCGTCGTGTGCTCTGCAGGCAGCGCCGCCACCGCCGCGGCGGCGTCCACTGCGCCCCTTGCCGCGGATACAATGGCGCCCACTGAGTCTACCGCCACGCCAGCAACGCGCGCTGCCGCACCGCCAATGGCCGCAGCGGCAGGGTTCACTGTGTGCACCTGCTGCCGCGGCCCTGCATGCTTAGACCCTGCAGCCGCTGCCGCCGTGTCGCCAGCAGGAAGCTCCCCGGCGCCGCCGCCGCCACGGCGCTCGCTCCCCCCCTGCTGCTCAGCAGAGGGTTCAGCGGCAGCGCGTGCCGCCATCGCAGCCTCCTCGCGCGCACGCGCCGCCAGAGCCTCGCGTGCAATGACGCGCGCCGCTGCATCTGCCGCCACGGCGGCCGCCGCCTCTCGCTCGCGCTGGCGCTGCTCCCGCGCCACAGCGCGCTCTGCCTCGAGTGCACGCGCCTCCGCAGCAGCACGCTCGTGGGCTGCGTGCACGTCTGCGGCACGCTGAGACATTGCCACCGCGGGGTCGTGGCGAGCCGGTGGCGGGCGGAGGGAGGAGGTGCTGCGGCGGTGCCGCTGCTGATCTGCCCCAGCATCCTGCCAGACAGCATCATCGATACCCGCCGCCGCTGCTGCTGCCGGCCCCTCGCGCGCTGCCGCCGCTGTCTCCCCAGTGTTGTCGGTCAGACGGTCCACACCACCAGCAGCACCCGACGCGCGGGCAGCCGCACCGGGCGCCTGGGGGGGACCTGTGGGGTCGGACGGGTGTGAGGCGCTCTGCGGCGACGTGTGCCGCTCCTTTGGCGGTCGGGCCTCGCTTTTGTCGGTGGAGGGCAGGTGTGTGGCACGCTCGTCTGCCGCTTGGTGGGACAGCGCCGCCATGGGGTAGTAGAGCAGTGGCGGGCGGGCGCCAGGGGTGGACGCGGGCTGCTGCCGCTGCGGCGCCTTGCCCTGCAAGGGCGCAGAACAGGCGGCTTCTGGTGAGCCACCGTCTAGTGCCGAAGTAGTTGTCCGCCCACCTCCAATAAGTGATTTGCGAGGCTCAAACGCAGATTGTGGTTAATACTTTGAAGTATGTTTTACGCAGCACAGCTGCTGGTGCTGCTGCGGCTGCTGGTTGGTAGGAGCCGCTGGCGTGCCCACTGCCGCCGAGTGCCGAAGCAACTACCCGCGCCGCTTATTTCTGTTGAACACAAACAATAGGGGGGGGGGGGGGGGGCACGTTATTTTATGAGCCACACAAATACCTTTCGACGTAGTTACCCTACTGTAGCAAGTAAGGGTAGTACAGCTGACAACCGGAAAGGAATGCGAGGGGGTAGATGGCTTTTGGGGCACGAAAGCAATCACCAAAAGTAGTTGACCCGGGCAAGTACTGTCACTAAGCTCCGCGTAGGGTGCGGAAAGCCTTGTGCACGCGGCGTGCGTGAGATCAGAGAAAGCATGGCCAGATATGCTGCCCCCTGTTGCTAGTTCACACGAAGGCTATGCTCAGCACGATGCTCTCTAATGTAAGGCTAGCATGGTACAGCACTACGTAGTAAGTACATGCGCACTAGACAATGCTTCAGCCGGTAGGACCAGTTTTTTTTTTTGCATGGCGCGTTTTCCAGCAGAGCCTGTGACATTCAAATGGGCTGTCAATTCACACAGCACGTCCGGCCTTTTCAGATTTGAAGCGGAAGAGCGCAAGTGCATTCACAACCACCAGCTCTGCTGTAGCACACTGTGGAAGGTCCTGCACGTCTTGCGTTCCAACCCCACTGTGCTCAAGGTGTGATGCTCGTAGCGTGTACCTAGTGATAGGTCATGGCGTATAATTAAAATGTATACGTTACCGGCACAATATACGGCCATTTATAGTAATTTGTACACCAAAAAAGCGATACACAGCGTAATCGGCGGAATTACCGTACACTTCACAAGTAATTAAGTTAATCCGTATATGTCATACGCTGTATTTACATACATTATACAGCGTACTTCGAGGTATATGCAACGTTTATACGCTGTGACCCATCACTACGCATACCACAGGAGTGCACAAACTTACATACTTCGTACGTTATACAGCGTACTTCAGAAGTATAATGCAAAGTGTGCATACGCTGTGGGCCCATCGGCATGCATACCGCAGGAGCGCACAGACCGGTCGCTCTCCTGTCAGCAGCGACGCCGCGCACTCAGCTCGGAGCACCTAATGGCGGCCACAGACAGCAGAACTTGAGTACCACTTCCACCTAACCAAGAAAGCACCACAACCGGACTGCACACATTCGCTACATACAGTATTCAGAGTAACGAGCCTCTTTTTACGGCATTTAACCAAAAAAATGTTGTAAACAAGGTCTTTTGCATGCCTCACGTGAGCCAGCACCGTGGTACTCACCAGCGACTTCACCGCGCTGGCGCCCTCCGCACCCCCATGCAGCTGCTCCTGCTGCGCCCCCTGAACCGCGGCCGTCATCGCACCGCCACGGTCGCCAGCCCGCATCACACGCATTCCTGTGCCGTGGACGCCATCACTTCCCCCTTCCGCCGCCGCCTGCCCCCCCAACGCCGCCTGTGACTCCGTCACTGGCGCCTGTTGACCTGCCTCAAGCGCCACCCGCACCCCACTCGCTGGCTCCGCTAACTCGTGCTCAGCAGTAGCCCCCCGTCGCTCCGCGTGCTCAGCAGCCAGCCGCGCCTCGCGCTCCCGTGCCTCGCGCCCCTCCTCCTGCTGCTGCCGTGCCGCTGCAGCGTCCCGCGCCGCCAGCGCATCACGCACGATGGCGCTAGTCTTCGCGGCCAGCTCCGCAGCCTCCTGCTCAGCAGCCACGCGTTGCTGCTGAGCGCGCTCTGCCGCGCGCCGCCCCGCACGCTCCCGTGCCTCAGCGTCTGCGCGCTCGTGCGCGTGGCGCACCTCCGCCGCGTGCTCCGCCATCTCTCTCGCGGACAGCGCAGCGCGCATGGCCGTGTGCTGCGCCGGGAGCGCTGCGACAGCCGCAGCGGCGTCCACAGCACTCTTGGCGGCGGAGGCCACGGCGCCAACGGTGCGTGCAGCGGCGCTGCCAACTGCTTCTGCTGCAGGGTTGGGGCACGCCACCTCCGCCGCGTGCTCTGCCATCTCTCTCGCGGACAGCGCGGCACGTTTCGCCGCGTGCTGCGCGGGCGCAGCGGCAAGCGCAGCTGCTTTTGCGGCCGCCGCGTCCAGCACTCCCTTGGCGGCGGATGCGGTGCCGCCTGCGCTGCGAGCGCCCGCGTGCCGCCCCGGCAGCGCCGTCGCCGCCGCCGCGGCGCCCGCAGCTCCCCTCGCAGCCGATGAAACAGCTCCCACAGTGGTCGCCACCGCACCCACCGCTGCGTTGGTCGCTTTCCCCACCTGCGCCTGCGGCGCAGCTCCCAAGGGGGCACCACGCGCGTCACCGCCGGGGGTGCGGCGAACCACGCTCGGCCCCGGGGACACTGCGCTGTTGGCGGCGCCCTGGGTGACTGCAGGCGCAGCGGGGACTGCTGGTATTGCCCCGGCAGGGCTGCTGGGGCTGTTGCCGCCGGATGGGTTGGGCTGCAGCGGCTGGTGCTGCTGTTCGGGGGCACGGCGGGAGGCGCCAGGCCCGGGCGTGATGATGCTGTTGGCGGCGCGCTGCGTGATGGGGGCGCCGCTCGGCGCAGCGTCTCCTGGCACAACCACGCCGCCGCCGCCATCGCCCGTGTGTGTCACCGCCTCAGCCGGCCTCGCCTCCTGCGCCTGCCGAAACACCCCGGGGCCCGGCGCAATTGCGCTGTTCGCAGCGCGCTGCATGATAGGCTGTTGCCCTTGCCTAGGGCCGTTGTTGTCTGCCCCGTCAGGCGCAGCACCGCTGTGCGCATGCCGGCGCTGCTCGGCAGCAAGCTCGGCGGCAGCTAGCATGGCCTCCTCCCGCTGACGCGCAGCCAGCGCCTCGGCGACACTGGTGATGGCATCAGCCGCAGGCACGTCCACCGCAGGAGCGACGCTGGGCACTGCGGCTACGGCTGCCTGCTGCTGCTGCTCGGCGCGTGCCGCCGCCACCGCCGCTACCTCCTCTCGCTGCCGCGCAGCTAGCGCCTCCACCGCCACTGCGTGCGCCTTGGCATCTGCCGCCGCGGCATCAACCATGCCCCGTTCCCGCAGCACCTGCGCCTGCTCAGCGGCGTGCTGCGCCTCCTGCTGTTTCGCGGCTGCATCAGCGTGCGCCCGCGCCGCGCGCACCTCCGCTGCGTGCTCAGCCATCCCTTTGGCGCGATCGGTGCGTGCCGTCTGCTGAGCACGTGCTGCATCTGCGGCGGCAGCGGTGGCGGCGGTGTTGACCTGGCGCACCCGCGGCTTGGGCGGCTGTCGAGCGGTTGTGCATTGGTGGGGTGCAGGTGGAGCAGGCGCGGGCGGCGTCAGCAGGGGCGCGCAAGTACCGTGTGCTGAGCGGCTGTTTCAAGGGCCGCAGTGCACAGGCACCAGCAGCGTGACTTGTGGGAGAGCGGTGGCGCTGCTGCAGGGGGCACAGACGCTACACACAGGATGGGGCCACTGGGTGGCTGCTAGGGAGCAGCGGCCGGTGCTGCTGACATATGCACCATGCCTCGCATACCATGGCTGTGAGCAGAAGACTGACACGCGCAAAGGAATCCATGTGTGCACACATACGTCTTGAAGTATGAGGTGCTTCCATTGCGTTGACAGGGCGAGCGCAACCCACACCAGCCAGCAGCAGAATGGTCCGCTTGCCCCACTCGCCTGTTTGCCACGCGGCTGCTTCACCTCCTCCGTGGCGCCTGCCTCCACCTCTCCTGGCAACCGCTGTCGAGCCTGTGCAGCGGCGTCAGCACCATCAGCAGCAACACTGCCACTGCCGCCTGCAGCCCTCGGCCCGCTGACCGCAGCCCCACCCAGCGTCCGCCCATCCCACACCTCCTCACTAACCACTTCCGCATCAACCACAATCGCTGCCGCCGCCGCTGCCTCTTTCTTCCGCGCCGCCAGCGCGGCCTGCGCGACGCTGTGGGCTTTCTCCGCGAGCTCCGCCGCTTCCCGTTCAGCAGCCGCGCGCCGGCGCTCCGCACGCTCCCCCTCACGCCTCTGCTCGCGCTCCCGTGCCTCCCGCGCCGCTGCCTCATGCGTTGCCCGCACTTCTGCAGCATGCGCCGCTATCTCTCTGGCGGCCAGCTCGGTGCGAGCGGAAGCACGCTGGGCGGGCATGGCAGCGACGGCCGCCGCGGCGTCGAGCGCACCCTTGGCGGCGGAGGCGACGGCGCCCACTGCAGCACTACTGATGGCCGCGGCGGCGCGCGTCACCTGCGCCACATCCGGGAGCTGAGGAGGCTTTGTCTGCCGCACGTCCGTTACCGGAGTCACGGGCGGCGGCGCGGCATGCGGCGCCGTGGCGCCAGCCCCAGCGCCAGCCATCGCACCAACGGCATCCGCTGCGATAGCGCTGGCAGGGCGCTTCTGCGGCAGCTGCACTTCAGCAGTCTGTGCACCTGCGTCTGCAAGCACGCCCCAACGCCGGCCTGCGGCCGCCGGCAGCTGCGGCAGCTCAGTAGCAACCTCCTCTGTTCCACGCGCCGCCGCCGCCGCCGCCTGCGCTGCCTCCTCGCGCCTCTGCTGCTCAGCAGCACCCTCGTCAGCACCGCCGTGGTCACCCGTCGCATCCACCTCCTGTCTATGCGCCACCGCCGCCGCCGCCGCCGCCGTCTCCTCACGCCTCCGCACCGCCATCGCCTCCACCGCCACTGCGTGAGCCTTGGCGTCCGCCGCCGCCTGTTGCACTGCGGCCCTCTCCCGCCGCCGCCTCCCCCCCTCGGCCTCACGCGCCTGCTCCCACTGCTGCAGCTGCCGCTGCCGCGCCGCTTCCCCCGCGCGATGGAGCCCCCCAGGCTGCTCAGCAGAACTTGGTGCGCCCGCCTCTGCTGCCGCCGCCGCTTCAGCGGCCTCCGGGAGAGCGCGCGAACGCAGCTCTCCCTTGTCGGCTGTGGCCTCCTGGCCGCCGCTGCTGCTGGTGCTGGTGGTGCTGGGGTGCTGCAGCTGCGGAAGGGGTGGCGGGCGTACGGTTGGTGGGGGCGGGGGTGGGCGTGAGGGGCCGCCCCCGCGGCACAGAGGCGCGTGTAGCGTTTTGGCAGTCTTGGCCTGGCAGCAAAATGCTACAACTGTACTAGTAGTAGTAGTATTGAAGTATGTACCTCAAAGTATACATACATGTGTTGACAATACAGTAGTTGATACTATTTAATATGAAGTATAAAAAACACTACGTCTTTTCTGAATTCTGCCGCATGACGCACAGAAAGCTGTGAGGGACAGCGCACCATGTCACAAACACACAAGCATATTCCAAGTACACCTCAGGCCTGTGGGAATGGCCAGATGCCTTCTGGTAACACCAGAGCAGTTCCAGCCCTCATGCGTGTACACTGTACAGCTCACCAGATTCGGCCCGCATTCAAACTTGCCAAGCTTCTCGTGACAGTGCAGATCTTAAACACTAGAACCCACCCGACACTCTGTGCAGCGTTTCACCACCAGAGTGAACGAGACCAAAAAGGATGCCACGCCCAGATACCGCCGTGGCTGGGGCAAAATGCCAGGCCGAAGCCTGTGCGGTGATTTGCCCACCTGGTCAAACACTAGACAGCCCCCGCACCTACACGCGCCGGTCAGTGCCCTTGACGGCTAGGGCAGATGCAGAGAAGAGTTATCAACAGAGCTTACTTGTGCGAAAGTGTAGGCAGCTATATCTTGGAACAGTACTGTAGTGGTACAATTGTATTTGTCTCCGACGGTGCAACAGCACCACCCACATAACCAACACAGAGAACACCTACCACTGAACAGTGATGATGCGCTCGCCACAAAAGGCCGGCTGGTGCATGGTTAGTGATAGGTTCCAGCTTACAATACGTACACAACATCATATATATTATATATATATACATGTATATAATGTAATGTTCATGACATGCCCTGTGTTACGTAAACACGGCGTAGAATGTTTTCATATGTATACACATTTACACAGCGTGTCTGCCATGACTCAAATTTTTGGACGAGAAATACGCCATACCCTGCGTAACTTACCAAGCACCATATGTTCACTGACCCATCACTATGTATGGTCAACCACAGCCCGCATACTGCACCGCCGCACCTGCTCCGCAGCCGAGCACTACACTGATGCCTTCGAACTTCTTCCAGGTCGTTTCATTTGACTTCACCACGTGCGTGTGCCCGCAGACGGCGAGCACAAGCACCTACCAGCTGACCATTTTTGTGGTGGTGTTGCTGTGGGGAGGGCAGGTCCTGGCCGACCGCAGCCGGTGGCCCGCTCATCTGGAGGCACAGCCCGAGGTGGGGGCGCCGGCGTACCCCAGGACACCACCGCCACACTGCTGCGGGGCGACGCCAGCCGCACCTGTGCTACCGCATGCCATGCCTGCTGCTGCTCTGGCAGACATGGTCATGTTGCGCTTGCTAGAACCGGTCGATTTGCTGCACTGTCAACACAGCCCGTGTTTCACCACTCACCTGCCCCGCCCGCAGCGCAGCGCCCGCCGCCGCCACCACCCCGCTGCCGCCATCCACCCCCTCAACACCACCATCACCCGCTCCAGTGCCACTGCCCATCTGCTCCAGCTCTGACGGCTGCAGGGCCCCCGCTGCCACCGGCACAGCCTCGGTGGGCTGCGCCGCTGCTGCCGCGAAAGCGTTTTTCGCCGCCGAGATGGCACCTGCACCGCGTGCTGCGAGACCGCCCAGCGTCGCCGCCACGCGCTCCCCCAGGTGCTGCTGAGCGCTGTGGTGCTGCTGAGCACTCTCCTGCTGCTGAGCGGTGCGCTGTCCCGGGTCCTGCGGAGCACTGTGCTGCTGTTGAGCACCCTCTTGCTGGTGAGCAATGGCGTGCTGCTGAGCACTCTCCTGCTGCTGAGCACTGTGCTGTTGCTGAGCACTCTCCTGCTGCTGAGCACTGTGCCGCTGGTAGACACCAGGACCCGAGTGCTGCTCAGCACCTGCAGCAGCGACCACAGCCAGAGCCACCTTCTCCTTTTGCTCCACCGGTTGCACCACAAGTGGCGGCCGAGTGTCGCCCGCCAATACCGCCACTTCCGCCGCCCTGGCAGCCGCACCCGCCGCCTTGTACTGCTCAGCAGCAGCTCGGGCCTCCCCCTGCTGATGCTCAGCAGAGCTCTGCAGCGCCTCTGTCCCCCGCACCATGCCCCCGACCACCCCTGCCACATCCACAGCACCGTCGGCGCTGCCGCGCTGCCACCTCCACTGCCGCTGCCCCTCCTGCTGCTGCTGAGCACCTTCCGCCGCAGCCACACTCGTGCTCAGCAGCACCTCAGACACGGGCACCGCCCCCCCCCTGTCGCTCAACGCGGGGACCACCTCCGGTGGCGTGCTGAGCTGCAGCAGCAGGTCATCGGTTCCCGGGACCATTCCTGGGACCATTCCTGGGAACATTCCCAGGCGCCGTAACAGGTCCTCGGGCAGGGCGGCCACCAGCCGCGCGCGCAGGTCGCTCATGAGCGAGCTGCCAAAGGGCGGCAGCACCGTGTTGGGCCGTGGGGGGGGGGCGTGTCTCGCGCCCACCGCGGCGATGGCGGCGGTGGCGGGGGGCGGCAGCGGCGGCGGGGGCGGCTGCGGGGTGCCCATGGCGGCGAAGGGCGCAGCGGGGGCGACGGCGGAGTGGCGGTGGAAACCCAGGAGCTGTAGGGCGAGGGGCGCCACCGTGTCGTGTACCTGTTGTGTATGTGTGTGTTGGGGGGGGGGCGGGGCGGGGGGGTGCAGGGCAGTCACAGGTGCAAGGTGGCGTGAGATGAGCGGCTCGCAAATACACACTTCTAGCGTACCTGTATTGTACCATATGGTATATCACTACGTAGTAGTGCATATGCATATTATATATGCTTCAGAAGTTTACATACACCGGCTACTGTAGCACATGTATGTGTGTGTACATTCATAGATACATTCGACAGTCCACAGTATACTACTAGTAGTACTTCGAAATGTGTTATTAATCTTTGCTCGGCGTACAATGAGCACAGCAGCAGCAGGGCCTGCAGCGTGCATTGTCTTGACTTGCTGCATTATCAGATCTTACCAGGCGCTAAAGCAGTTGTGACCAAAACGTGAGCGTTGGTGCTGATTTTTACAACCCCTTCAAATCGGTGTTGAACAATCTTGATCTCGTAACTTACTTTTTGATAGATGGATTAAAATAATGCAAAAACAGCCTGGTTATTTGTGAGGGCGTGGGGGGGAGTCGTTGATAGAAGCTCGCTGTCTGCTGAGACAAGTGACTTGCTAGATGCTAAACTGGGTAATCTAGCAACACAAGTACGAAGTACCACTGTAATAGTAGTACAGGTATGTAGTACTATGGATAGAACATTGATTTTTGTTTTCAAGTATTGGAAGCAATCGTCTGGTGCTTGCCATGTTGTAAACCGTATTTGAGTTCCGGCCTGCGCCATGAAAGACATTGGGACAGAGCGTACTGAAGCTGACTAATGTTATGGTAGCAACAACCTTACTCTCAGGAGTACAAGGTGTGTGCACCACTACAGTAGCAAGGGTGCTAAAATAATAATACTACTGTAGTATTTGATACTGAAGCATGTGGGCACGCACCTTCCAGCCGCGGTCAACGAAGCCACGCATGGTGTTGCCCATGTCATACGTGCTCCTGCGTCCCCGGTGCCCCAGCGTGTAATAGGCGCGCCAATACCTGGTGACAGTTTCATTGTAACAGCATGCATGCGCACATGGTCAACGCCGCGCCCATGCTGTTTCACACGCCACACAAAAAAATTGCTCAAGTCAGGTGTGTTACTTTTGCAGCAGCGGTGCTGGTAGTAGGAAGGGGGGTGCGTGGTGCGGTACACGCACAAGCACGTGGCAAGCAGCAGCACCTGCGTATGGCGGTGACACTGCATAGCTGCATGAGTAGCTCTGCTAGCCCGGCAGCACAACCAATGGCACAGCTGTACCTCTAAAGTGTGCCAAACATGGCAGATGCATGGTCATGCTGGCACTGGTGCACCTGTGTACCAATGCCTGTGCCACAAGGCTCTGCAGTGGTTACTGGTGTTGTGGTGAACTCTGGCTGCTAGCACCGCTGCTGCTGCGTCTGCCCTGTCCGGCACAGGTGCTGCTGCTGCAAAAAGGCAGCAACCACGGTCGCCGCGCTGCAGGACTGCTGCTGCGATGAGTGCACCATCGTGTGCAGTACTCACCCGGGCGGAAGCTTTGGGGCTGACAGGTAAATGTGGGGGCAGGTTACTTCGCCAGCCTCTCGATTAGGTACTTTGTACTACTCGCGCGGCCCTGCATGGCACCCTGGCGGGTGACCTGCCCTGGCAGGTCGAGCCCTAGGTAGCCTGCTGGCACCTGCTAGCCCTTGCTTTGTTCGTACACATTCTTTGCCCTGTAGTTGCCAAGTGCCATGGCCACCAGTGAGCGTGCTGGCATACATGTCATGGGCTCTT
>JAULBY010057105.1:0-10944 GCA_032358315.1 Ophiocytium majus
GGACATTGCACGAGCCAACTGCAAAAGTTTCTTAAGCACCGAAAAAAGTGCGAAAAAACATATGGGACTAATGGTATATCAGTATACCGGTATGGCACATGCACGCGGTGTTGTCAGCCAGCAGGTGCGCATAAAATGGCACGTATGCGTGCACAACTTCAGGGTCCACACTTGCGCAGTGCCAGCGCCGACCCAGTCCGTTACAGACACTGAGTGCCGCACCTGTGACAAGCTTGCAACATAGCAACCACGTGTGACCGCACTGTTCACCAAAGGTGTTGGTGCGGCAGCCCCCTCAGGGCCAACGAGTGAACCAAAGCTAGTATGTTATCATTTCGATGCCTAAGGATGATACGGCATGCAAAAGCCCACTTGGCAGCCGGCACAGGGCTTGGCCACTGCATTGCCGAACACACAACTAAAGACAAGCATCTTGTGCCGTCCCAAAGCCCAGCTGTACTATTGCAGGCACAATGAGGGAACTACAGGTTTGATCCTCATGTACTGCGTTGCGCCTCTGCCACTGCGGCGTTGCCAGCCAGTGCTTGGCCAACGCCAGCATGGCAGGCCAAAGCACCTTGTGCACGCCCTGTGGAAAGCATTTACCAGTCCTCACTCGCACACCGCACTCTGCTAGTCATCTGCCTAGCAACCACCGCAGAGTCTGGCCTGCATCACACATTGCAGCCACCGTGAGCACAGGGCCTCGCAAGTCCTCCCCCAGTGCTAATGCACTGGTTGTTGCTTCACTTGACACCTCATTTGGCACACATACGCATCAGCCACCAGCCACCAGCTGTACATGTCACTCATGACCTGCCAGCCGTACTGTGCACTTCTGCATTGTGTCTGTGTACTACGTCCAACTGAAGTATAATTCACCCATTGCTACCCCCCACACACTTCGCGAGAGCATGACAAACCAATGCGGCCATGTTGAAACGAATCCCCGGCTTACTCAGCTGTTGAGCAGCCACCAGCTCCTTGTGTGTCGCAACAACAGCAACCAATTTAAAAAGGTTGGTAAGCCCAGATACTGCCATGGCTGGGGCAAAGTGACAGGCTGAAGCCCGTGGGGGTGAGCTGTTCAACTGGTCGCACTGGAAAGCCCCCATCCTACATCTGCCGGTCAGGACCCCTGTTTGTGTGTGGCAACAACTGCAGCGTCCAGAACCACTGCTGCCCTCAAAACCTGGCCAGGGACAGCGTCACCCCACCAGATTTGTACTCCTCACAAAAGTACAACGTAACATGCTGAAAAGGGTGTAAACATCAACCTCGAAGTGCGCATATGATGGTCACACAGTGTGTCACATGTGTATGTGCAAACCCGTATCGTGCAGCCCGTGAACAGCAAGTGTCGCTGGGCCAAGCCAGCAGCTGCCCCTGGGCAAACATCAATTGAACTTGCTTGGCACGGCACATGCAGCTACATACCGCCCATGGATGTCACCTTGCCTGCCCAGCAGTGCTGAGCACACACTGTGGCACAATAACAATAGCATACCAGCCCGCATTGCACAAAACTCTCGTACCAGGTTGTTAGACTCGTCGGCTGTGATCCAGCACAGGTGCTTTTCAACGTTACACTGCTGTATACATATACCTCGAAGTACTTCAAAGGTGCCATAAACAACATGCCCAAGCTGCAGCGAAATCTTCACTTAATTGTCAGTTCTGTTGCCCATTAGCTTCTCCAATCGCCACTGAGAGTCAACTCCAACCTGCGCACTATTTATTACAGGTGTCACCCGGGTGTTACTCTAACTACAACTACTTGAAGTGCATTGCCTCATCTCCAGCCCCGCCTCATTACTACGTCGCTGTGGCGCTTATTTCTGCAATGATAAGAAACCAAAAACTGCCTGAAATCTCACCAGGTTTCCTGCCTCATCGCCCGTCCTCCACTCCAGCTCCACCTCGCCGCTGACCACACGGGTCTTGAGCCCGAGGCCGCTCAGCTCCATAGCCTGCAGTTGTCATCATCATCATCAGCAGTGGCGGTAGCATTGGTGCTCAGCAGCAGCGACGGTGTTCAGCAGCAGCGACGGTGCTCAGCAGCAGCGACGGTGCTCAGCAGCAGTGACGGAGCCACCAGCAGCGACGTGCTCAGCAGCAGCGGCCAGCAGCAGCGACAGTGCTCAGCAGCAGCAGTGCTCTGTGTGAGCAGCAGCAGTGGTGCTCAGCAGCAGCAACAGCGCTCAGCAGCAGCAATGGTGCTCAGAGAGCTGAGCACACATGCCAGTTGTACCTGGCCTGGAACAGGCACGCCACTGCTGGTACTGCCACTGCTCCTACCACTGCTGCTGTACCATGGGCCCTGCTGTTTTCTGCAGGGTCCATCCATAAAACCTCACATGATGCCAGCTTTGGGGTGTCACGACGAATTACAGTGCAAGGATTAAATTGTAAAGATGGAGCAAATGCACTACATGTGTCCACATGGGAAGCCAGCGCAAGGCCACCAGTGCTAAAATGCCACACGGCTGAGTACTCACAGAGTGTGAATTGCGCACGTCAGACACTTGAATTTATTTGTACACGTTCACCGGCCGAGCACCGTGGTATCGTGCACACAGCAAACATAGTATGTCCTGCATATCACACTCCAATATCACAGTACTTGCATGTGCGCTCTTGCCACACAATTTTGCATAAACTACCGCACAGGCTGCGGCCTGGCATTTTGCCCCAGTCACGGCAGTATCTGGGCTCAGCAGCCTTTTAGGTCTCTTTCACTAGTAATAAAAGGGTGGTAGTAAGGAAAACATGTGCTCAGCGCACCTGTGGGTCCAGCGCCAGGTCTCCAACCGCGTCAACCACGGCATTGGCCTTTGCCTGCCTGCGGGCCTCCAGGGCTGCCTCAATCTTCTCCAGGTTCTGTGGCCAACAGTGAGCGGCAAAAGTGGGTGCACATTCAGAGCTGCATGAATCTCCTCCAGGTTCTGTGGCCAAAAGTGAGGGGCAAAAGTGGGTGCAAATTCAGAGCTGTATGAATCTCCTCCAGGTTCTGTGGCAAGAGTGAGAGGCAAAAGTGGGTGCAAATTCAGAGCTGCCTGATTCTCCTCCAGGTTGTGTGGCCAAAAGGGAGAGGCAAAAGTGAGTGCAAATTCAAAGCTGCCTGATTCTCCTCCAAGTTCTGTGGCAAGAGTGAGAGGCAAAAGTGGGTGCAAATTCAGAGCTGTACGAATCTCCTCCAGCAGTGGCCGAAAGTGAGAGGCAAATTCAGAGTGCGGCGTGCCTGAGGCGATGGTGCGAGCAGGGGTGGAGGGGGTGGGCCGCACCTGTGTGGAGCACTGTCACAGTGTCGAGCAAAGATTGGAGTGTCTGTCGCAATGGCCACATAAGCGTACGATGTGTAAAAAGTACTGTGCAGTACAGCGTCTACTTGTGTAGATGAAAGCAAGTACTGCAAATAATACTACTACTATGGTATTTAAGAGTACACATGTACACATGAAATGTTATTTCATTACTTCCATGTCACATGTATACATACACTTGATGTTCACACCAACGGTCACGCGCACCCCCCCGCACCACATGTGCAGCGCGTCAAGGCGCGCACCTCATGTCGCCACATGCACAGACACTGTGGTGCTTTGAAACATGCACCAGCTACCCAAAAACGCTTAAGTGCCATGAAAGAAAAAGCAGCAGCTCGCTTGCTGTGGCACATGACACTCACCTCCGGGTCAAAGGTGTCAAGCATCCAGGGCGCGTATGCCACACCCTCCTTGTTGTACATCCACGTGGGCCCCTTCTTCACCCTAGACTTGCCGCCACCCTCAGGTTCCTCGCTCTGAAAAAGTGTGCAACCGCGACCACACAAACAGTGCAGCACAGGTCGTGGCGGTTGAGGTGAATGGCTAAGCAATGTGGTGGTGAAACCCTCATCTTATTTTCGGGATAAAGAGCAGTAGAAGGCAGCGAGCAATGGCATGTCAGTGGCAGTAGTGTGCTGAGTCAGTGCTCAGCAGAGTAGTGGTGGCTGCAGCTGAGCACTACTGTTGCATGCGCGTAATTACGCAGTGCAATAGCACGTCACTTCTGACAAATACACAAAAGCAGCCTCACAACGAACGAGACCATCAACATGGTTGTCGCCGCACGTTGACACGGCTTGTGCACTGGTGAACATTGTGTACTTACGTACGCGGCCGTTTCTGTACCCCAGTCACATGCCCTGCGTACCACATAGCCTCTCCTACTTCACATGTGTCGCAGCCCTATGTTGCACTTGCCATTGCTCTCAGCACCTCTGCAAACCGGTTGTGTTACTTGGCAGCACAACCACAGCTGCCAACGATGCTAAGGGATGCAGCAACAAGAGCTAGCTGGGTGCCAAATTCATGGCCAGCAAGGCATACCTGTTCAGACACCAGGTTTGACTTCTAGCCAATCAAAAGTGGCACCCAGCTGTGACTGCGCTTTGCCCACCTACTGCTGCACATTACGACAACCAACATGGAATGGGTCGGTGTGCTGGCCCCGTGCAATGCTGCTCTTCTTTTCTATGCTGCCGCAGAATCAACGGCTGGCGGCAAGCCGCCAGGCCCCAGCACCACCGGCTCAGGACAGTGACAGCTGAATGTCCGCGCAGCAACACGGTGTGCACCCGCTCGCAGACCCAGTCCTGCTGCTGTTTCCGGGCAGGCCGCTACCCTCAACGCTTTGGAGCAAGAGCAACACTGCAGGCACCAGAAAACTATGCCATGCCATGACGGTGGCGTGGCATGCTACTACGGTCATGGCGTGGCATGCTCAGAGGTGGACCGGTGGTGCCACGCGCTGCTGCTGCTTTGCTGCTATGCAGGAAGCGGAATGCTCGACGTCAAACAGTGCCACCGCTGGGCTGCCACTGCCTTGGTAACCGTTGCCCCGAAACTGCACATCCCACAATGGCCCAGGCCTGTCGGTGCTGGCTCTGGTGCCCACATCAGCCCCAGATCCGCCCACGTAACCGCATCAAGCTGTCTGAAGTGAGCGAGGCTGACGTCAAGGTGCCACCAGGCCAGCACTAGCGCCGCAGCAAGCCAAGGTGCCGTTTCAGGCAGGCGGCGGCACAGCTGGCATGCGGTGCAGCTGAAGCGTGGTGGCCTGCGCGCCGTGCAGTGCCAGGGTGGGCTCGCTTGCCCCTGCTGGTGCTGGTGCGCCTGACTCACAGAGGCAGCGTAACATGCACAAGCCTCCAAACAGGTGCCAACTGCAAGCACCCAAGATTCTCCCTGCCTAAGCAGCACCAGCGGCACCCTGCTGCGGCACCACCGTTGGAGTAACTCCCGAGTGCAATGCGCCAGCCGCGCCCTGCGTGGCTGACCCGCCTGGCTGCGGCGATGCAAAATGGTGGTCAAGCCCACAACACAAAAAGCGTGACTTTCCAACAAAACTTGCCTCTGATGCCATTCGCAATGCCGCGCTCCCGCTGCTGCGCCTGGCCACGACCGCGCCGGTGGGGAGGGAGGGGGCAACGAAAGCAGCCGCCTGCATGGCGGCCAGCGCCAGGAACACCGCGAGCAGCATGGTGTTCATTGCTCCCGCCATTTTGTCGTGTGTGATGATCTGATGAGTTGACCTCGTCAGCGCACGCACCTGCCGAGGGGGGGGGTCTTGACAGGATGCTCAGCACACACTCGCACAAAAACACACAGCACGCTAGCAAGCGACACAGTGCGAGCACCACACGCCAGAAACGAGAGCGCGCAACCACCAGCAACATCAGCATGGCAGACAGGAAGCTCGAGAGCTGCCGCATCATTCCGCCCAAGGCGGCCGCGGCAGCGGGGCCGCCCCATGACGAAGGTGCGTGGTACTTCAACATCCCGGAGCCAGTGCCGACACTGCGCAGGCAGCTGGTTCCCGCCTGTTTGCATCAGCAGCGACGACGCGGTAAGTAGAGTGGCGGTAGTTGTAGCTGTAGCGTGCAGAGGCAGCGGCCAGACATGCTGCGGCACTCAAATGGTGCGGGTGCAGAAGTGCAACCTCTTGCTGTGCACGAGCCGCAGTGTCGTGGCTGCCGGAAGCAACATTCCGAGCGAGGTCAGTGTCCCGTTGCCACAGACACCACCTGCCGCTAGGCCACGTATAATTTAGAGGCGCAGCACCTCTCTCCCCCCGCCGCGTGTGCACACGGGCAACAGCGGGGTTTCAATGCAACACCCAGAGTAGGGCGGATTTCGTGGCATGTTCCGAGTTGCAGGCACCGCATGGCGCAACCCAATCTCTTCGCACCACGGCGCTTCTGTGTACGACGTGTGCCTGTGTGGTGGTTGGCCCATGAAGCAAGAGCGCCGCCACTGACTTCTTTCATTACCGAGTTGAAGTTGAGACACACTCGCTACAGCAGCAGCTGCTGTGTGCAGGTGCAGTGCTGTTTCTGGCCACTACCTGCAGGCACATACTTCATGGCATCTAACGAACACAGAAGCACGTACCATGATGAGCTGTTGTATCTCCCCTGCTCATGCGCACACGACAGGCTACAACAACAAGACCGCCAAGATGTGGGAAGGCATGCGCGACGGCCTGCGCAGCAACGAGGAGGACCGTCGCATCAACTTCGACAACCCTCCTGCTGAGCAGCAGCGGGGGGCTGAGCACGATGACACGCGCCAGCCAGCCGTGCTCAGCAGCGGCCCAGGCGCCAGCGGCAAGGTGACGGCCGTGGACGACGATTATGTGGTCGTGGGAGAGCTGCAGAAGGACGCAGAGGCGCGTGGTGCTGGCGGCAGCCATGACCCCGCCTGAGCGGCGGCGGTGCACGCGTGGTCATAGGTTTTTGCTGGGTGCTGCTGAGCAAAAGAGCGCCCGGCAACTCAGGGCGGAGGAGGGGTTGCAGGTTTGAGAACCCAGTGTCGCACAAACATGCATGAGGTTGCCAATAGGGCGGCGGCAGCAGCAGCGCAGGAATGCCCGCAGCTGCTATGTTGGTCTGCCGCCACTAAATGTCGTACTGCTCACCGGGGTGTTGCGCCAGGGCCCAGGTGCTGCAACAACAGCAGTTCAGTGCAGCTCCTGTGCTGCTGCACCGCATGACAGCTGCAGCTGCAGAGATGCCAGCAGCCACATCGCTACTGTGTGTGCGGCCCTCACATAATGCACCAGGCACTTGTCCTTCCCGCACTCACCATATCATATCAATATGCCAGTGGGTCTACTAGCAGGTGCCATGCATGTTGGCACTGAGCTTCGTGCGTGGCAGCTGTGCTGCTGGACGGACCTGGCTTGGCTGGTGCTGATGCTGTGACATGCGATGCGTCTGCTGCTGAGCGCTTGCTGCCTGGCAAGGCCCACTTGCCCAATGTTGTTACCATGTACTGTGGTCGAGTGTGGTTTTAACAATGTTGCCAGCTTTCCTAAAACGATGTGCATCACATGTGTTTTCAAGACCAGGCATTCACCATGTGACGACTGCAAGTTGTGTGGCAGAGCCGCAGTGCCGAGTTGTCAACGTAAGGACGCCGAAGGTTTCTGATCTTTCTTCTTTTGGAGAGCGGGGCATAGTGTGGGCAGCAATATGTTCGACCACATGAAACACAAAGAGGGAAGTGCCAGACCAAAATCTTCGCAGCCAGGTGGGCTGGTCCACTGCAGCGCCGCCATGTGGCCACCGCGCAGCTGTGCGGGGCAAGCAACCGGCCGAGGCGCTGTCGGTGCTGCGCGCTGGCGTGGTGAAGCTGGCGCCTGGCGTGCCTGCGCTTGTTCTTCCCTGTCCATTCTGCTCGTGTGACCGCTGAGCACAGCAGTTTGCGCTGTGCGAGAAGCGGTGGCAACTTCAAGGCGAGTCAACACACGGTGGATGAATGGCATGACAGCCGACGCATCTACAGCACCGTCGCAGGTAGCACTAGGTCGCCGGCGCTAGGTGGCGCCCCCTGTATTGCCTACACCGCGATTTGTCCTGCCGCAGCAGCCAACAGCAGCCCCTGTGAACCTTCAACTTGGTGCCAGACTGCAGCAGCCAGCAGAAGACGCCGCAGCAGCACAACCAGCAAACAGCGGCAGCGGCAGCAGCGGCAGCAGCATGGTGACAGAGAGTTCTCCGGAGGGCATATCCCCATCCAAGGCCCACGCCCGCAGGGTGAAGAAGGCGAAGAGCGGCAAGAGGCTGTCGGGGTATGCCCTCTACATGAAGGAGGAGCTGCCTAGACTGAAAGAAGAGTTCCCAGACATGGACCACAGGTGAGAAGCATCCGCGCTCGCGCCGTGGCGGTGCCTTCGGCTGACGCTGCTGCTGCCCGTGTGCTATCTGCTGCCGCCGCTGCCTGCTAGGCAAGGAACCCGCTGTCTGGCGCTCCAGAGTTAGGGTTGGAAGCACGTGTTCAAGCTCGCCAGTGAGAGTTGCTGTTCCGTATGAGATCTTGAACGCCTGCAGTCATGTCGCCGCTGCTGGCCGTGTCGAGTGCTCTAGGCAGGAGCTGCGCCAGCAAGTCTCGTGCTTCCTCTACATGGCTCTGAACAAGAACTACCAGAGGTGCATGTATATACTCCATAAGTGAACCATGCAGTTGTAGGAGCATTAAGTTTGGGGCATTGCGGCTGCTGCATGCACCAGCAGCAGTGGTGCACTACTGCTGGTGCATGCTACTCCACTATAAAACATGCACACCGTCATGCCATCCACATGCATGCATGAACCTGGTGTCACAAGCGGCTGAAGCTAGTGGCAATCAACCATAGGTGCTGCCGCGGAGTGCCTGCACAAGGCCTTGTAATCGTACCTGGAACACTTCATAAGCAGCTCATTTGTAAAAGCAGTGTTGTTGCAGCTCAGGGCTAGCAGCTGCTACCATGGTGAATTTCCCGATGACATCAGCACTACTTTCACTTAAACCTCATTGTCGCCACCACAACCAACACCTTCCACTTCACGATATTCCCTGCCTGCCGCAGCCGCTGCCACAACAGCCTGAGTTGCTGCACTCGCCGTGCCTGTTCCACTTGGTCCGTCCCACTTGCAGCAGAGACTGCTTTAAGCTGGTGCAAACCGTGAAGTCATAGATTTACTGTAGGCAGAAGTACTTCTAAGGACATGCCTACAGCAGCTTGTTTGCCGCGGCACCGAGCGCAAATGCAGCCAAGAGCTGCCGCCATGGGTGCCTTGCCAAGGACACCTGCACTACCGTGTGTGATCTCAGTCATGGCATGGCATACCAACACCCATTGCACATCTGGCAGACACTGTAAGCTCCCTGGCCTCAGGGGCGGCAACAGCATTGTTGTGTTGAAATCAGAACCACACACCTGGCGCTGTGAGCTTGTCCCTGACCCCAAGACCGCTGCCCCAATGGTACTGCACCTGCTGGTGTGTCGCTCCAACTTCAAACACAAACTTCAAGCAGGGAGCGCTTTAAGCTGGTGGCCAAGCGCTGGCGCACGGCCAAGGAGAACCCCAAAAACGCAGAGGAGGGTGCGGAGCCGCACTCGCAGGAAGACATGATGCAGGAGGGCGAGCACTCGCAGGAGGAGTCGCAGGATGAGGAGCACTAGCTCAACTTCAACTTCAACATCAACTTCAGGTTGAAGTTGCATGTCTCCCGCAGGCGGTGGCAGCAGCCGCAGGGGTAACAGGCAGCGGCGGATGTGCGGGCGGCGGGGACAGCGGCAGCGGTGGCGGTGGCGCGCTGTGGGGGTGGCGGCTCGCAGTACGTAGAGGTGGTCGCTGCCTGCCAGTTTTGAAGGTGCAGTGTCGCTCGGCAGCCGTCTTGTGCGGCTGCGGTGCTGCTGCCGCCGCCAGCCTGAGGGCTCTATGTTGAACTGCATATGCACAGCATTGCACACGGGTGTGTACTTCAAGTTTTGTGGCCCGAGAGCGGCGGTTGTGGGGCCTCTGTAAGTAGCATTGTGGTATGTGAGACATGTGCACGGTGCACAGAGGGGCGGCCCTGGCCAGTGGGCTCAGCAGCTCGCACACGCAGTCTGCTTGCTCAGCAACCCATCCGCTGCAACTTCACGTTGCAACTTCAAGTTGCAGCGGCAACGCTGTATGGCAGCACAGATGCATGCAGGCTGTGTGTGCGCGTGAGCTGCTGTTTGCCCTTGTGGCAGCCGCGGTGCATGGGCCATCGGGTTGAGTGTGGACGGCCATTGGTGGTATCTGCTGCAGTGCGTGCCATGGTGGCAGCACCAGCAGCAGCGTGCGCAGCAACACCACATGACTGTGTGGTGGCGCATTTTTGAGGTGCAGCAGCCGCACTTGTGCGCAGTGCAGTCTGCGCATGCTCAGCTGTGTGCACTTGGCGTAATGCACGCACTTCGTGCGCACGTGACCATATATATGCAGCTCGCTGCCGGTGGTGCTGAGTCGTTGTCTGCTGTGCCATTGGCGCATGTGTCTGGCGTGATGCGGGCGCTGGCACGCGCATACCGGTTTGCATGTGCTATCGCTTGGCACACCGTGGGGGTCTTGCCTACTCGCAACTTTTGGCGCACACACCACCACACACTGGGGAGCCACCACCGCCAGAGCGGCCACCACCATCGGAGCCAGGTTGAGAGGCGAGCGGGGCGTCCGAGTGGGCAGGCCGGCCCGCCATAGGATATACTACCGTCTTGAGTCCCTACCTCATGTGCTGCAACGCTGAGTTGTAACAATAGTGACATGTCCAGCGCCCTTTGTATGTGTACCCCCCTGCTGCATTGCCAGGCAGTTGTTGTCAAACTTTAGCAGGCTGACCTCGTGAGGAGGTGTCAGTCTCCTGTCTGTAGGCACGGTGCGCATAGGTCGCTATGACAGTCTATGCACAACATGTGCATATTCTGGTCTGGCACAGGGGAGAGCAGGGGTACAGGGTGGGTGGTGTTGCCGCTGCTGCAAGCAAACTGGTACGCGTTTGGCTATTTTACACGAAGCCGTGAAGTTTGTGTATAGTCATGGAGACATGGGGGCATGTGGGCACCGGGTACAAACTACGGGTATTTAGTCAGGCGGGTAGGGTGCGCTCA
>JAULBY010057116.1:0-10943 GCA_032358315.1 Ophiocytium majus
CCCAGTACGGCCATGCCACGATCCGCGCCCTCCGCAACACCCCCCGCCAGCGGCACGCCGAGTTGGCGCAGGATAGCCAGCTCCGCCTCCGTCACCGAGTGGCCACGCCCCGGCAGCGCCATTGACTTGAGGAAGTTGGTCGCCAGGCCCACACTCGCCAGGTCATCAGCCAACGCTCGCACGGCGTCGGCGTCGGCGGAGGAGATGGAGGCATGCCCCAGCCGCACCTGAAGGTCGTCCATGTAGCCCCCCACACGCCGCAACGCGCCCTCAGCAACCGCCGCCTGGTTGAAGCGGTGAAGGGGGTCCGCAATCGCGCCGCAAAAGAGCACAGGCCCCAGAGGGTCGCCCTGCTTGACGCCACGGAGTGAAGGAATGCTGCGGATGCCACCATCCAGGTGCCGAAAAAGCAGCTGCGGGCGGGCGGCCACGTAGGTGCTGATGAAGTAGGGCAGGAGCGTGGGAAGAGAGCGCGCCACCCAGCGCCCCATGGAAAGAATGGAGACGCTGTTGAACGCGTTCCGCTGGTCCAGCGCCACCACCCAAAACCCAAGCTGATGGTGCAGCTTGGCCTCCGCAGCCGCCCGCTCCGCGCCCGCAGCTGTGGCGACGCCATACTGTCCAACGGGCTCCAGCAGCTCCCGCAGCACCTCCTTATGATCCCTGACGAAAAGAGATGCGCACAGCCGCTGGAGGACCTCGCCACAGGCCACGGGCCGCAGCTTCACACGCCCACCCGGCTCCCCCTCCCGCAGGGGTGTGAGGCGCGCAGCTGCATGCAGCGAGAAGAACAGCGGCGGAAGGTGCATGGCGCCAGCCAGCACCACACGCGCCACGGCTGCCAACACCCGGCAGAGGTGCTCCCGGCCCCACTCCGTGGCAAGCGCCTGCTGCAGGTGGCTAAAGCGCAGGCCCGACGGGCCCGGGCCGCTGAAGGGGGAAGCGCGTTGTATCAGGCGCGCAACATCCGCCGGCCGCAAGCCCTCCTCAAGCAGCAGGGACAGCTCCGGAGAGGCAGGCGCAGCGGCCGCAGCTAGCGCTGTGGCGTGTTGCGCAAGCTGGTCGGGAGCCTCGTCCGGAGCAGGTGCCGGGTGCTTGGCACACATCTCCGCCAAACAGGCATCGTCTGCATCAGCGACCTGGCCAGGCTCCAAGCGCTGCGCAGCCTTGCGCACCCCTCCCCGCCGTACCCCCAAGTAGTGGAGGACGTTCGCGTCAACACGCTCATCAGAATCGTCCTGAGACACGCGCCGGTGAGGGGCCTGCGCGTACCGAATGAGAGGGGGGATGAGGCCACCCAAGTCGCCCCTCGCAAGCAGACGAATGCGGTCGGCGCGAGTGACGCCAGCAGCACCATCGGGGGTGGTAATGAGGGCTGGCATGAGGTGCTGCAGAACCACCGCGCGCCGTAGCCGTGAGTCGGCAGCACCGCTGGAAGCAGACGCGCCCTCCACCGCATCCAGCAGCTGCTGCCACGCATGAGTAAGGAGGCGTGCGGCCAGCTCCGAAAGGGCTGGTACCAGGTGCCTGCGGCCACGGAAGGGCACCAGTTGCCTGGTGGTGTGAAACACCAAGCGTGGCAGCTCGTTGACGTCCACCGCATCCAACGCCGCAGCTACGTCCGGTGAGTCCACGCTCCACTCAAAAAGCAGCGATGGCATCGCCGCATCACCTCCCACGCCACCACCGCCCAGATCACCGATGCCTGCCGCCGCGGCTGCCTATTATTACCTAGTAGTATAGGAATACTTCAGCAGTACTTGAAGTACTTGTACCGGTACTACGTAGTACTACTAGTAGTATATATTAACACGCGCGTGTAGGGACTGGCGCGTGCACTGTCTGCGCACCGAGATGTGGGCGCGCTTGTGTGTGCGTTCCAGATGGTGCGTGCGTAGGTTTTCACCCGCAGGCAAGCAGCACGAAGGCACTGTTCCTGTATAGGATTTGGCGCATGCATGTAGTACAGACATGTGGCAATTACTCACAATGCCAAACGGCACTGTTTCAGCGACAAACACCAGTCACATTCCCAGCACCCAAAAGCAATATATAGTACCGGTAGAAGTATATCTGCAGTTTACCAGGTGGCAATGAGCCACGTCGTTTAAAAACAGCACTCTCCCAGCAGTGAGCATGAGCAAAGTGCCCCCAGCCCCCCCGCCGTCCCCAGTTTTATGCACGTTGCGAACACAAAGTGTTGCGCGCCGCGCGGTGGTGCAGTGGGCGGATCACAGTCAAATGAGAGCTACACCTACTACGGAACAATGTAAGGGGCGAAATGTGGATCGCTTTACTTGCACAATTGTACTGGTACCAACAGCCCGCATATACGCCACAAGTAACGCGTGCACACTTGCGGTATGTAAATCACTCATGACGTAAGAGGTGGTCGCAGAAACAACTAAAAATGTACTTCGAAGCAACTTGCAAGCATGTGGCCATGCCTTGCACCTAGCAGCCCCAAAGGCGCAAGTAGCAGGGGAGCGGCCCACTCTTGTGCGTGCGCACTACCAGGCCTCTGGGAGTGCCAGCAGCTTTTGTGCTGCAATCCTGGCGCTGGTCCTGTGAGTGTTTTGGGAAATGCTTCTGAAATATATATACCGGTATATGTATATGTATATATATATATATATATACACATAAACACTTCAGAAGTATATACAAGCGTGGACACTGATCCTGACCCTGCCATAGGGACAGGCTTCCATATACTGTAAAAGTACACACATGTACTACTTGAAGTGTTTAGGCACGTGGACACATTCCAAAATGCCCCCACATTGTCGATTCGTAGTGTGTGTACATACATGTACGTCTACTTAAGAAGAAGTATGGATCTATGCCTGGTAGTAGAAGTAGTAGAGGAGGGGGAAGATGCAGAGCTGCACAAATAAGCACGTACATGCAACACGAGTGCAACACCGGGGTAGAGATAGGGATGTTGGGGTAGGGGTGTGTGTGCGTGCTCTTGTGACCTGTTGTTGGGCATGCCATAGCGCGCAAGTGGGCTACCATCATTTGCCGCGGTGCCACCATCTCACAAACTCCGTGGCACTGCCAGCAAGCAGGGCAGCAGGTGCAGGGTGCAGGTGGCAAGCGGGCTTGAGCTGAAGAAGCACTTACCCGTGTGAACCATCCAGCACGACCACTGGCAGCATGGCCTGCCCATGTTCCTCCTTAGTGAAAGCTGATCCATCCCTGTGGAACACACCCTGCTGGAGCTGGGGCAGGAGCTGTGTGTTCCACAGGGATGGACAAGCCTTCTTCACGGAGGCAAATGGGCAAGCCATGCTGGCTGTGGCCATGCTGGACCCCTCACACGGGAAAGTGCTTCTTCAGACCCACTTGCCATCTGCATCCTGCACCTGCTGCCCTGCCTGCTGGCAGTGCCAGGAGAGTGTGACACGGTGCCCCTTTGCAAGTGGCGGCACCACGGCAACCGACAGTTGCCCACTTGACATGCCCGACAGCGGGTCACACACACATACCCTCCTACCCCAAGCACCCCTACCCGTACCCAGCAGTGCACTCATGTCGCATGCTACATGCGCTTGTCCATGCCCTTGCACGAGCCTTCGCAGGACTCTGCCCCATTCACCGCTGAGGTGTTCGCGGCCGCGAATCCGGCATCAGACGGCATGCCACATCTGCCAGCGCCTGACAGCGGGCAGCAGTAGCCACAACCCAATGCTGATATCCCGGTTCATGGTCCAAGTGAGTGTATTTTTAGTTGCTACGTCTCCATTTGCGTTATTTGGTTGCGTGCGCGCACAGGTGCGCAGCACTGCACCCCCCCATGTGTTGAACTGTACTTGTAAGAGCGCTTGCAATGGAGTTGGCACCTCGCCTGCCTCGGACACACCGCTGCCACTGTGGTGCCTCCCTCAGCCTCGCCGCTCTCCCCCCAATCATACGGTACACAGCGCCTGTGCACTGAGTTGCCAAGAAACTTGGGGAGCTAGCGGGAAAACCAAACTAATTTAGCCTACTTAGCGGTGACGGAGTCACCACATTGCTCCTATGCTTCAAAAGTATTGTCAGGTATACTTTGAAGTATACACTGGTTAGCTTTTATTGATTATCATATTGTAGATTACCCTACCCCTGTTACCCTAAATTATAATTGGAGTTTTGGTTCTGCAGCTGGAATTTGTTTAGGAATCCAAATTTTTAGTGGTTCTTTTCTTGCATTTTACTTTATTTTTTCATGGATATATTTACCTTTTTGGGCTTTTTATTAAAAACCCGGAAAAAATTAGAATCTACATATAGTACTTTTCACATGAATTAAAACTGATATCGTAGTTCACAAAAAAGTATGTGAAGGTATGTATACATATATTTGGAAGTACATACTTTAGAAGAAGTATACAGTATATACTGATGTGTGTGACTACGCACCTGGTCATCCACCTCCGGCACCTCCTTAAGCACGGTGTCCACAGCGTCCTGCGCCATGCGCCTGTAAGTGGTCCACTTCCCGCCCGTGATTGTGATGAGGCCGCTGGGCAGCGTCTGTGCTCAGCACCACCGGCAGCAGCGGCACATATGCAAGGAAAGCTCACGAATCTGTGACAGTTCGGCGCCAGCATTCTGTCAGCGCTTGCGGCGACAAGACAGGTACACTTTTTGAGGCACAAGAAAAGTGTGATTTCTTAGCACCGCTCCTCCCACCTCCATCATGCAACAGAGTCTACCACAACTTGTGAAAGGTCTCATGTCACATGTCTTCAACAGGTACAGTGGTCACAGTCACTTCTGAATTATGGCACAATCTTGAAAGTTGCCTCGTGAGGACAAAATAATGGGGAGGAGCGTTTTTTACCAACGATAGGGAATAAATAGAGGCATCGATCACAGGTGGTCCGGATACTGGACTCGTCCATGGTGGGTAGGTAGCATAGGACCCGACTGGTTTCGAGGGTGACGCGCCACAGTGGTTGCTCTATAGCAAACCTCGGCCCATCAGTGAGTCCAAAATTGGGACCTCGACAGCAGAACGGTCTCGATGAGGCGCGTCACCTCCACTTTGTGGTTTGTGGTCAAAATTTTGTCCTTACAGACAAAAGTTATGACATACTTCAAGTACTTGAAGTGTCACAATCCAGCCACACTTGCCTCCACCACGCGGCTGCGGCAACAGCCCGTCGTTCAGCATGTGCACACGCAAGGCAAATATGTGTGTGTGCATGTCTGACATGGTTGGCAGCAACGTTGCTCATAACCCGCTGTACCTCTGAAGGGTAGAGGTAAGTGTATACCTAATGTTGTATTTCTATTGAACTCCGCTTGGGGCGCGGAAGCGCGCACATGGTGTGCGCGACTGGAAAGTACATGACTCATGAACAATCAAAATCATACTTACAAGTGCTTCTGAAGTACTTCAAGTAAACTACTGGTATACCCAACACAAGTACTTTTGAAGTACCACAGTAATATAGTTTTGGGACTGTATGGAGTGTGCCAGCTGCTGCCCCCCTCTGAGTTTCATACGATGGTTCAATAGCACCCTGACAATGCACCCTGTCACCTTGCAGCGGCCACCCAATCCCACCCATCCAGTTGCACACATTAACGTACACAAAAATTACTGACCTGGAGCAAGCACCAACGAACCACTTCCAAACGATGCTCAGGGTCCGCAAGTTTCCAAACTCCGGCGACAACCGCCAGCCAACACTCCCAGTGAAAGCACCTGCCAAAGCCATCATATACTAATTATTACAGTGTCTGTGTCTATATTCATGTTATGTTATACTTGAAGCACTTTGAAGTAACTTTAAGCTTTAGTACCGGCACTCGGAATCCATTTGCTATCGTGTTCCGCACCACAAAACACCACAGCAACGGGTGGTGATTGGAGTACACCGTACTACACAAACCAGGCAACACACCCATACAATTACCGGTTAATTATGTCATAAGAGCAGTATATGGCGTATTTATGTACACGGAAATTGTACCTTCTGTACGCAAGCGAACCACATTAGTGTCAAGCGCTAGCCTCCCTGCCGGCGGCTCAGGCCTGCCGGCTACAGCAGACTTGTTGCTCTGTTGTTGAGAGAACATTGAGCGTTTGTGTGCATAACGCTGCCGGGTATGTGCAACCGCCGCGAGCGTGCTCTTTTGTCTTTGTGTATACCGTACTTTGAAGCATACTACGTAGTACTACTAGTAGTACAACGCAATGCCTCTGGAAGTTTCCTATACCAGGTGTACCTATACTTCGAACTACATACTTCTGAAGCACCCTGAAGTACATACTGGTACAGCATACCTCTAAATGCGTCCGCCTGAAAAAAAAAGTTGTAAAAATCACAAGTACACACGTGTACATAAGCATAAGTTGAAGCTGCAGCATATACACACTTGAAGCACTTGCCAAAGCGGAGTAAAATAGACCTTGTAGCAGCTCCCTCACCTCCACAACGTGGCTGCGCGAGAGCGCCTTGGTTCCCTCAGCCATCTTAGAGGGGTCGCGCACCAGGGGCCTAATGCCGCTCCACGCCGCAATCGCGTCGTCGCGCCGCACGCTGCTGCTCAGGAACCGGTTGCTCTCCTGCACACGGCACAATTACCCACACAAGAAACGTCACGTGAGGCCATGCATTACGCTTTTGCTCAGCGAGCGCATGCTCCCCTGCGCAACGCCAACTTACCACACAAAACCCACACAATAAATAAAAATGAGGATCATAATTGAAACATGTTTCGAGCAGCGTACGGTGGTGTGGCGCTGGCAAAGCATGCCGGCGCGCGGCACCGCTCCCACATAGCCCAAGGGAGAGTCACAGCTCAGGATTTTGCCCGCCGCCACTCTGACAGCCGCCAGAATTTTTAGTGCATGCTAGCTTTCGGGGCAACACTGATGTGCGCCCTCACGGCGCATCCAGTGTCTCAGGAACTGGCCCGGCTGCATCCGTAGTAGCGCAGCTTTTGAATGTCGGCGGGGCGACATGAGTCCGCAATCTTTTTTCGCCGGTAACAACACGGAACTAGCAAGTGACGCATGCGCTGACATGCCTTACACCAGAAAAAAAACAACGGAAATGCCGAAAGGACATCGTAAAACAGCCGAAAAGTACCAGCCTGTGTCACGAGCGTGGCTTGTGTACAGCTGCTGTGCGAGCATGCACCTGCGCCACCAAAACTGTACCTCACACTGCATGCGCCGCGGCAGCATGCTGCGTTTACTCTCAGAACAGCCAGCACTGCTGTCACTCACACCCGTCCCAACGACCGCACCCGGCACCTCACACTCCAAACACTTGTAAGTTCATGTCCAAAGTAGAGCACCTGAAATTAAACAAGAACAATAGGAATGGCGGACACCTACACCAGACACCTGTGGTGCATACCCGCCATTTTGTAGGATTCCAGCCGAACGAGTAGTTTCCGTTTACTACAGTTTCCAGGTAAAAAACTATTTTTCACTAACTACAGCAGCACAAAATCCGTGATTTTCACGTCATTTTCGATATTCATTTCCAAGCATAAAACCCAGCCGCCCCCACCCCGCCACCTCACCTGTATGATGAAGTCCACCTCGCTCTGAGTGGGCCGCGGCAGCATGGTGAGCTCGCTCTCGCTGTCGGTCGTCCCCGCGATCGTCGCGCCCTCCCACGGCAGGAAAAACAGCACGCGCCCGTCCTTGGTGCGCGGCACGATGAGCCCCATCTTGGCGGGCGAAAAGTGGTCCGGCAGCATCACGTGTACGCCCGCGGCCGGCGTGATGAGGGGCTCCGCGGCGGGATCATCCAGGTGCCGGACGCCATCCGCGAAACAGCCGGTGGCGTTGACGACCGCCTTTGCTCGCACGTCCCACTCTGCGCCCGTTAGAGCGTCGCGGACGCGCGCGCCGCGCACGCGCCCGCTGCGGGGGTCTTTTAGGAGGGCCATGGCGGAGACACGGTTGGCGATGGCGGCGCCGGACTGGGTGGCGGTGAGGGCGACCGTGAGGTTCATGCGCGTGTCGTTCATCTGGCCGTCATAGTAGATGATGGCGCCCTTGAGGCCCTCGGAGCGCAGCATGGGGAAGTTGAAGAGCGCCTCCGCGGCGGACATGTAGTGGGAGGGCGGGACGAAGCGGCGCGAGCCCGCCACGACGTCGTACACCTTGGCGCCCGCGTACATGTAGGGCAGCTCCCACCACGTGTAGATGGGGATCATGATGGGCAGGGGCTTGTTCATGTATGGCGCGGCCCGCAGCATGTAGGCGCGCTCCTCGAGGGCCTCCTTCACCTGCGGCAGCGGTGCAGCCCAGGTGGTGCAGCCAGCAGGGGGGGTTCGCGAAACAGCAGGGTTCGTACTTCAAGTTGACGGTGGCCGCTGCTGGCTGCAGCTGGCGGCAGGAGAACAGCCACCACGGCGTGGATGCGCAGCAGGTGGGGGCATGCAGCGGTGCCTGGAGAGCTCGCTGGCTGGCTGCGGCAGCGGCTGGTGCAGGCAGTGCACAGCAGCAGACAGTGCTCTGTGTTCTATCTCTCTGGAAACTCTTACCAGCGCGAGGGACTCCCAATCCAGCTTCTTGAAGGCTGTTTCCAGGTAACGGATGCCCCCGTGGATGAGCTTGGTGCTGCGGCCACTGGTGCCAGCCCCGAAGTCGTCGGCCTCTATCAAGCCCGTGCGCATGCCCCGCATGGCTGCGTCCAGCGCAACGCCCGACCCCACACACCCGCCACCTATCACCAGCACGTCGAACTCCTCCTTTTTCAGCCTCTCCAGCTGAGACTCACGGGAGGGAGGCAGGTAGGGGATGACGACGGTGCCGTCGCGGCAGCGGATGGGGGCGGGGGCGCGGGAGGCCTGGCCCCCCTTGGCATGCAGGGGGTGAACCAGGGCGAGGCCCGTCACCGCCACTGCCGCTCCCACCAAGCTAGCCATGTCGAGGTGGGTGGAATGCAGCTGTGAATCCCCGCCGGTGCTCGCTGATGGTGATGGACTGCTGCTCTCCCTGCGCTAGTGCAGTCGGTGCTCTCTGTGGGCTGTGCTGCTAGCTGCGCTTCCGCCCGGGTGTGACCACTGATCTGATCAGCTGGTGGTGGGGGTGTGTGCAGGTGTGCTGGCTGGCAATGCACCAAAAAACCGGACCGGCGCGCGCTTGAAGTTGCGCTGCCGCCGGGTGTTGTTTCAGTGGTTTCATACCTGTGGTGTGTGTACGAGTACACGCACTCTTATTGAACCAAAACAAAAAAACTAAAAGGCCCCAAGTAGCACAAGGTGCGTGGGACCAGAAAATCAGACAGGTAGCGAAAAAGGTGGCAATGCTCAGTACCCCACAAGGGAAGCATGGCATGTTGCCAGAGCACTACAGTACTCTAACGGATTACAGCCCCCATGTCCCAGGGGACCTGCTCCCACCCCCCAGCTCCCGGAACACCATGCTCCCCCCATGTGCACACACACCAGGGAGCGCCATGTATGACACGTGCCGACAGTGCCATCTGGTGCGCCGTCGACAGGGCTGAGCGTATGCGCGACAGCATGCCCTTCAGCGCCAAGGGCGGCGCCGCCCCGGGCACCGCCTCCCGTGTCGCGTACTCCGTCGCCACCGCTGCGACAGGCGCCTGCCCTCAGGGCCGATGCTGCCAAAGGAATTCCAAGTGCCAGAGTGGCGAGCTTGTAGCAACTCGGTACACATGCGTGTGTGTGTGTGTGCTTGGGCTAAAGAGAGCGGGCGACTAGCTTGCCACATGATTCCATACAAATGATAGTGAAAACGCTTGGACCCACCTTGGGCTGTGTGTGTGCCATGCATGCACTGGAAAAAGGAACTGGTCTACCAGGTAACTAGTGACAAATGACCATCCATCTGTGAGGCAGCTCAGAAGAGGCCGATCACAGTCAAGTCAAGATGCGAACAAACAGCAGCCCCGCTACTGGCAGCTACACAACGGCAACAAGACACACATAACAACAACACAACATGGTCAACAGGGTGCAACTTGAAAGCCACGCAAACAGATGCAAGTGTGCCATGTATCATTACCAGTTTGTGTGTGTGTGTAAAACAATGTACAGGCTTGCCCATGGATGAAAACAGCTCAACACCTGCCGCCGTGACACACATAACACTGGACCCGCCATCGCTGCACCATCGAAGGCACTGCTACAGAACACGCAACACAGGGTGTGGAACCACCTGCCAACTCACAACACGTGCATGCAGCGAATCATACGTCTTCCTCCAGCCCGTGCACATCAAAGCCTGAAAGTGGCTCTAGGTCGACAAACACAATGCCGTGTTTGGCTGCAGCTGCGAGTGCACCTGTGCTGTAATCAGGACCACCTATCGCAAACTGCAGCTTGAAGTCGACATATGGCAGCAGATACTCCGCTTGCGCGCGCACTTCGTGGTTTGCAATGTTTGGCTGCTCTGCCAGCAAAGCGAAGTACTCTGCAGCTAGCTTGCAGCGGGCTACCAGAGGCTGCTTGCCGGCCATGTCGCAATCGGGCACCGCCATGGGGTGCACCATTGCTTCGTACACATGAGACTTGGCCTCGCAATAAAACAGCAACCGCTGCGCAATGTGAAGTTCTTGCTATGCCCAGCAAGCCTCCACTTGCCAAAGACAGGGTGACACCAGCAGGGGCAAGAGCTGCAGTCTTGTCCCAGGCAAACTGTTGTGATTCAGGTTCTGCAAGGATGAGCAAGCAGCCACCTCAGTGACCCTCCAGAATTGGTCCAGGAAGTTTCTCTGAGTCCACCTCACTACGAGCATGCAAGTATGTATGCACAAGGCCCTGCAGCTGGCATGGGCATACCATGCCCATGCCCTGCCCAGCTGCCATACACAGACCCTGCCATGCATCACTGCTGCTACACTGCCAGGCACAGGCAGCTAAACCGCACGTTTGATAACGTGAACTAGATGCAACTACACAAGCAAGAGCAGGGTGTTATGTGACCTACTGCAGCTTCACGGGCGCAATGCCGCGTG
>JAULBY010057127.1:0-10940 GCA_032358315.1 Ophiocytium majus
GGGGGGGGGGGGGGGGGGGGGGAGAGAGGAGGGGAAGGAGAGCTCGAAGAGTACAGAAATTTTGAGGGGCCTTCATACTCTATCTGAACAGGCCGCATTGTGCCGCATTGTGTGCGCCACAAGCTCGCACATGTCGGCATCCCCAAGTGCACACGAGTGTTTACTTTTGAGAGTACTTCAGAAGTACTTGCAGTACATGCAGTATACTTGGTACTACTAGTAGTACATGCTACGCGCGTGACGTGGGTTCCTGCACACCACAACTGCAAATCACTCAACCAAAGTAATAGTTCCCTGTGGACAGCTGTGCACAGCTATGCATGTGTTACTGTATGTCTGGACAGGGCCACGCGCGGCCATTTCACTGCTTCGTGCTGGCATGCATGACCTGCGTTTTGCATGCCCGCAAGTGCACATCGACATAAAATTGTATGTGCTGCTGCACGGCTTAACAGCCACATCGTGACAGACAGCATCATCACGCGCAACAAAACAACCAGCTCCCACTCGCTCAGCCAAGGCAATTGCAGATGTCTCTATTGCTTTCGGCTTTGCTGGCGAAAATTGCCAAGGCGTTAGGAACCTTGCCCCCCCAAAAAAAAGGTCGACGCCCCGATCGACCACCACGGTAGTACAAACATCATCATAGACATCATCACTGTGTGTGTGTGTGTGTGTGTGTTTCTAGTAGGATTACCATGTTTGGAGAGCGTTCAGGGTCTCTGCATGCACACGACATGCGCAAGCACGCTTGCAAAAGCACGCGCCATGCGCGCTGCCACCAGCGCACGCGCGACACCCCCAAGCGTGGCACACGCGCTAGCGTTGGTGCTCACGCACGCTAGTGTTGGCACACGTACCACACCCCCTACCCTGGCACGCGTGCGAGCATTGGCACACGGTACACACGCGCCAGCGGGCACACGCACGCGAGCGTTCCGCACGCACGCCATGCCCCCTAGCCACACTTACTAGCGTTGGCGCACGTGCGACGCGCACCTGAAGTGAACATGCGCTAGTGCTAGTCGCACGCGCCTACATGCGCTGGCGTGCACCCGCCGGCGCTGGCGCGCGTCGCGCGGTGCATGCGCAAGCGCTAGCGCTAGCGCACGTCACACCGGGTTTGCGCGCCAGAGCTAGCAGCCCCTGCCGAGCTTCTCGCAGAGGTCCTCCTGGCGCTGCTTGGAGCTCCTCTTCATGGCCTTCTGCTTTGCCAGCTCTGCGCTGGTGCGCTCCTGCGACCGCCACGACGCAACAGCACGCGACAGCACACGCGTTCAAAATGCATCGCTTTGGAGAAGTGCAGGCTTTTGGACTGTTCCCCTGTGACCTCTCAAGTCGCATACACTACAGTAGTACTGTAAGCACCTGCCCTACGGCACGGATTACTGTAAATGACTACTAAAGGGTTCTCGTACACTAGTACTACCTTTAGGTATATAGTTCCTCTTGTACCACAGTAGTATTATTTCAGCATGTACATGTGTGCACGCATTGAGGGGGGGCGCTGGGGGCGCCACCCGAGTCCGCGTGCTGGCAGGTGCTTCCGCCGCGCTGTTGGATGAGCGCGTGAGTGAAGTTCACTTCCGCCACACGTTGGCGCGTCGCAACGGGGCGGCACACTCGCGAATCGCACAACGCCCAGCAAAGTACAACTACGAGACCACACCCAGAGCCCCGAAGTGACAGGTGACACACATAGTTTTTGCCGCGCGGAATGCTACAGCCAGTTGAATGCACACTGTGGGTGTTGCAGTGGCTCCTGTGTGAGCGCCCCACACAGCTGTACGAGCCTGCCGCGCTGGCCAGTCCACGAACGCCAGCACAGCAGCTGGCCCTGTTGTTGTCGGCAGGCGTGTCATTTTATACTGGACTTCTAGAGTACACATTATGTGTGCGCCCACGCAGCTGTGTGTGATGTGCCCCCCCCCATTCAGCCAGCGCCCATGACCGGTGTTTACACATCTCTGACACGCAAGTAGATGCGTGTATCAGACACCTGTGCTCCAAAGTATGAATACTTCAGAAGGAATTCAGAAGGAACAGGTACAGTGTTGTGGTGGCTTGCGTGCGGCGCCGCCTTGAAACAGGCTTGCTATCATTACCGGTGTATGCCTCAAAACTGGAAGTTTATGCGGTAAGTCTTGAAGTGCATGCATGCATACATTTACTTCCGAAGTACTTCGCATGGGAGTACAGCAGTGGTAGATGTGTATGTGTACACACAACACTTCTTCCGAAGTACAGAGCGTATCTGCGAGTACGCAACAATTGACTGGGTACTACCGGTGCAGCGCGGGGGGCGCTGACTGCATTGCTCTGTATGGGGAAGAGCTGCCCTGGCAGGTCAAGCCCTAGCCTGCCGGCGGCTCAGGCCTGCTGCAAGCTCGCGGACCGGCCTGATGTTGTGTGTGCCAAGCTGCAAATATGACTATACCGGGCCCGGCATGTGCCATGTAGTATACGCAATACATAGCATACTTCGAGTACATAACAGTAGACTGCATACTACCCGTGCAGGCGCGGGGGGCGCTAACTGCACTGCTCTGTATGGCGCCCTGGCAAATGACCCGTCCTGGCAAATGGAGCCTAGCCTGCCGGCGGCTCACGCCTGCCCAGTTGCGGCACTCCTTTCTTGTTGCCTGTGAGTATGCCTGTACTGGGCCGGGCATGTGCCATTGTTTCGTGCTGCCTTGGATGACTTGGGCTGTTTCGTGCCTACAAGTGCAAATAAATACACCTGCCGGCAGAGCACTGGTGCACACTTCTGACATCTTAAAAAGAAGGAATTGTTGGTGTGGGCGACGCAGTGCCCGCTTGGCCCTACATGCTGTGGCTGCCTTGCTTCACACCGCCGCCCCTCACTTCGAGCCGACCGTACCCCATCCGCTGACAAACTAACCCGCAGGCCGATCAGCGAACAGGCAAGGCACAACAACGGCGGTAGGGATGGGTTGTATATGCCTGCCACAGGGTCTTGGTGTTTGTCCTGCCCAGCTGTGCCCTGGTGCATCGGTTTGCATCCGCCTCTGACATTTTATCCAAGCAGTTTTTGGGATCGAGATCCAAGTGACCACTGTCGAATACTGGAAGGGGGGGGCGCTCCGCCAAAATTGTATCAATAAACCACCACTCCAGTGCAAGCTCAAAACTTATGTTTAAAGTGATTATTAAGAAAACGAAATGAGGTGACTGAAGCAAAAACGGGCCAAAGGTGACGCCGCACCTAAGCCCTGCCCTTGGAGTCGCGCCCCAAACGAGCTTGCCACTCATTGTTGCTGCACTGACTTTAGTGGAAACAGCTGCCGGAGCTGGCACTGCGGTGCAGCTTGGGTCTGTTAAGAGTACTGTAGCTTGTAACTGTGGTACAGCTTGTAGCTGAAACCACAATCAAGTATGTTGTGACATTGTTTTCTGTAGTCTGGCCCATACACCCATGAGCACTCGCAACCCACCAGGCAAAATGGCATACAGATGCCGAACTATACCGTCGTGTTCTGGTAGCACTCACAGAAGTCAAAAGAACCTGGGCAGCAACTAATTTGCCAGCGGAACCAATGCCGTGCGCATAGAGAATGTTGAACTACAGTACACTGCTACAGCCTGACCCGTCAGCAGCACCCGTATCACACACGCACACCAGCCACACACACACACACCCCTCACCTGGTACGTTTTCCTGCCAGAAGACCCCTTGCCTGTCGCCTGCGCCTGCAGCTCCAGCTTCCTCTTGACTCTCTCCTCCTCCGTGAGGGGTGCCTTGGCCTCCGCCGCTGGGGCGTCGTCCGCACTAAGGTCCTCGTACCCCTCAGCCCAGGTAACACCCGGCACAGCCAGGGCCGCCGCGGCAGCGCCGAACGCCAGCCCCTGCTGCAGCACAGTCCTGGGCTCTCTCGGCGGTCGGCGGGGGGGCAGTGCGCCGTGGGTGGCAGCAGGTGGTGGGATTCGGCTGAGTCACAGTGGCGGCTGCGACACAGGTTTGAAGCATCTTGCGTTGCACTTGCTGTTTCGCATCAGAGGTGGATGAGTGCCTGGCAGCAGCAGGAAAGTAACAGTGGGCGGCGCTGGCGGGTGCTGCGCTAGCGCCCATGGTGGCGGCGGGTGCCAGCATGCTGTCTCCAGGTGCGCTTGCGTGCTGACCTGCGCGTCGTGGCAGCCTCGCAGGTAGTCAGACTTGCAGTGGCACGCGGGTGCATCTGGGGAGGTACCAACGCCACAAAGGCGTGTGCGGCCGCGCAGGCCAGCAGGAGTAGGCAGCAGCAGCGCATTCCCAGCATGGCGCTCGTGCTGTCTAACGCTGGGCTCGGAGCTGTTGTCGTGTGCTTATGTGTGCTGCTTCTCAGCTGCTGTAGTGAAAAAGATCAAACATCGACGATTGTGCTCAGCAGAAGTTTCCGCACTGAAGCGTGGGCACAGCTCTGGCCTTACAGCAGGCAAGATGGCGTCTCAGGACAGTGGCAGCAAGGAGGCAGGTGCGGCAGCAGGGGAGGAGGCGGAGTACATCAGCAGCGACGACGAGGCGCCCCTCAAGTACGCAGCAGACGATGGTAAGCAATACTACCAGAAAGTTGCTGTTCATGTTGCTGTTCCCTCCACGCCCCACGCTCAGCCCTTCGCCCTAGTACTTTATAAATCTGTGCTACTCCGGTGCTGCTGGTGCCTTTCGGCACAGCTTGATGGGTGCACCGCACACCTGGTGGTCTAGCTGGCACGTGCCTCACGGCGTTGTCAATGCGGGTTAAAGTTGCTGCTGCTTGCTCCACTGCTGTCGTCTGTTGCAGCAGCAGATGCGCGTGACGTGCCCAAACTGCCGTTGCAGCAGCAGCAGCCGCCTCCCGTGTGCGACTGTAAAGCCCTGCCATTGCCACTGCCAGCAGCAGTCATACCACTTTTCCCAGGCACAGCAAAATGATAGCACCCCTGGCCCGTGAAGAAGCCCATGCGCGCGCGTGTCACTCCCGGCCCAGCCAATGTAAACCTCTGGACCCTCGGTACGGTCGCGCAGGCGCATGCCTGAACATAGCACACACACGGCCAGGGGGGAGAATTGGCGAGGTGAGCGACCTCTGCATCTTCACCACACTATTATCAGAGCTCTGTAGTGTGTGCGGTTGCTTCCGAACAACACACAGCAGCTGCTGTTGCCTTTTGTAATTGTTTGGTACTTGCTACCAAAACCATCCAGTACGACCTGCAGCGCCACGCTTGTGCGCACATGCCTGCTCTGCTGGCGCCAACTGACCACCACCTTCACCACCACCACCGCCGCCGCTGCCGCAGAGCTGTACGATAAGGACGCGGACGAAGATGATGAGCGCTTCGTAAACGAGCACTACCGCAGCCTGCGGCAGGCGCCGCCGCAACCACGTGCGCCGCAGGGACCAACTTCAACTCCACAAACCTCAACTCCACAAAATTCAACTGCACAAACTTCAACGACCGCGCCGCGCCCGCGCTCCGACGCGCACCTCAGCTGCCCCGCGTGCTTCGACACGGTGTGCGTGGAGTGCCAGCGCCACGCGGCGTACGCCACGCAGTACCGCGCCATGCTGGTAATGAACGTACGCGTCAACACCGCGGAGGCGCTCGTGCCCAGGGGCGCTGCTGCTGCTCAGCAGGACGCTGCTGCTCAGCAGCCGGAGGGGCGGGGGGGGGTCTACCCGGGAGCGTCACCGCCGCCGCCGCCGCGGGAGGTGCTGCACCCCGTGGTGTGCGAGGGCTGCGGCACGGAGCTCGGCGTGTACGACCAGGACGAGGTGTACCACTTCTTCAACGTGATTGCCACGTCGTGACTCGCAGCCGCGCCGCCTGTGTGAGCGGCGGCAGTGCCACGGCAAGGCGACCCCCTGGTGCTGCAGGGGCGGGGGAGTGGTGCGGCACGCCGCGGCGTCCCATGGTGGTGGTGGGTGACAGCCGTGGCTACCGCTGAGAGCAGCGTGCGGTGAGATGGCCGTGGCGGCATGGAAGGCGTGTGCTGTGTGCCTGGCACGTGCGCCAATGCAGTGCCATTGGCAGACAGTCGCCACGTGGCGGGTGTAGTATGCCGCCGCCTTGGGTGCGGATGTGCGTGCGCAGCAGCGCGGCGGTATCCATTCCAGTTTCACTGGCGGCCTTGCACACACGCGCCCACTGGCAACGCCTACTTACCTCATGAGCCTGCTGCTCTCCATGGAATTGGGCTGTGTATTGGCTGGCTGCTGGGCAGCACATTGAGGCCGCATACAGCGGAAAGTCGCGGGCGTCAGCAGTCGGCCTGCACCAGTAGGCTTGCATGCGAAAGTGCTTAGCAGCTGCTGAGCAGCAGCTTGTCAGCTTGGTGCTGAGGTGCGCTGTGCTGGGCGAGTGCACCGCCCCACATGTGTGCTCAGCAGCAGCAGCAGCAGCAGCAGTGCCCACACACAAGTTTGTTGCTGCAACCTGCGCGCCGAAACAGGCAGTCCTCAACTGCTCAGCAGCCTTGTGGACTGCTACATGTGTCCACACATGTAATCGTCCCGCCTGTGCCCTGGATGGGGCGTGCTACGCAACCAGGTGGTGTGCGGGTATTTGCGGACTGGGAACTGCAGCTGCCGCACACCACTCGATGACCAATCAATCCGGCTGTTCTGGTTCAACAGACAAGTCTAAAATAAATCTGCACACCTGAACCACAGCACCCAGCGCATTGATTGGTGTGCACAGGTCTGTGCCTTTGAAAGGCCTTGTGCCTTCATGTCCAGTGCGTTTGAATCCCATGCCTTGCTGCTGCTGAGCAGTGCTGCTTGCTCGAGCTCCGCCCTGCACGCCACGTGGCGCCCAGCACACACAGCGGCGCTGCCTCAGGCTCAGTCTACATGTGCGCCTGCCACCGCCAATCGAGTCGAGTGGCGCGAGTACGTTCTTAGTCCGCCCCCGCTGACGCTTTGCCGGTCTGACGCTGGCACACGCACTTGACACGCACACCGCCAGCACAGCGAAGCGCCGTCCCAACCGCGCTGCTGGAACGGCGACGGCGCCGGGTGTTGAATGTTCTCGAGACCCGTCCGACCCCGTTCGTTTTCCTCTTCGCTGGAAACGTGGAATCGCACAGAGCCAGCCACCTTTTAGTGGGTGCTGCCTCGCGTTGCGACGGCCTGCGCTGCCCTTGCTTATGTGCCCAGCAGGGGTTGAGCCTGTGCGCACCCTCACTCTCCGCGACACCCACCAGACAGCAAGGTGAGGCCATGCACGTGGCGCCGCAGTGTGTGTGTGACTGTTTGGCCGCTTCTACTTCCTGCCGTGGCCCCGCCGTACGTGGTGGGTGCGTGTTTCACGCCTGTGCATCAGCACTGCTCTGGCGAAGTCTCAACCGCGGCTCACACGCACGCCTACACCGTGTCACAACTCGCCCCCACACGCACACCGCAGGCGCACACTCGACAGGCGGCTGGCGGCGACAAGGCACACACCCCAGGCATCGCAGCAGTGACAGCAGGCGACAGCTTGGAGCAAACAAAGAAGCACAGCGCCACCCTAACACACAGGGGCGTAACAGTCGGCCGCGCACCACACGACACCGTGCGGTAGCAGCAGCACAACAGCGAATCAACACAAGCGCAGGGCACGCAGGCAGCTTTCGACGGCAGCGGCAGCAGCAGCAGCGGTCGCGTTAGCAGCACTCACTCTCCCGCGCACACACAGCGGCGCGCACACACATGGTCAACTTCGACGTGAACAGCGGCGATGGCGGCGGCCTGCGACAGCTAGACCTCACATCCCCTGATGTGGTCTACTCCTCGGACAGCGTGGCCAGCCTGTCACCTGGCAGCAGCAGCGATGGGGACTCCCCCCCCTTCCCCGGGGGAAAGACGGTCCTGGTGACGGGGGGGGCGGGGTTCGTGGGCAGCGGAGTGGCGGAGGCCCTGCTGGCCCGCGGCGACGACGTGGTGATCGTGGACGAGGTCAACGACTACTACGACGTGCGCATCAAGAGGGCGAACCTGACGGACCTGGTGAGCCGCTACGGGGCGGACAGGTGCCGCGTCTACGAGGGGGACATCTGCGACGTGCCCTTCATCACGGGGGTCTTCGAGAAGGAGGCACCCAAGTGGGTAGTGCACATGGCGGCCCGCGCGGGGGTGCGCCCGTCCATCCAGGACCCCTTCGTGTACGTGCACTCAAACGTGGAGGGCACGACGCGCCTGCTGGAGCTGAGCGCGCGCAGCGGCGTTCAGTCCTTCGCCTTCGCCTCCAGCTCCAGCGTGTACGGTGAGGGCAGCGCGGCCCTCTTCAGCGAGACGGACGTCGTCGACAACCCCGTGTCCCCCTACGCGGCGACCAAGAAGGCGTGCGAGCTGCTGGCGTACACGTACTACCACCTGTACGGCCTCAACGTGTCGGCGCTGCGCTTCTTCACGGTCTATGGCCCGCGTGGGCGCCCCGACATGGCGCCCTACAAGTTTATCCAGGCGGTGTGCGCGGGGCGCGAGATTCAGCAGTTTGGCGACGGGTCCACGTCGCGCGACTACACGTACATCACGGACATCGTCGACGGCGTCGTGCGGGCGCTTGACAGGCCACTTGGCTACCAGGTGGGCCTCCCCTTTTTTCTCTCGGCCTTTTGCGCCCGCGCGCCGCTGTGCCGCCGGCCATGTTGAGAGCGTGCTGCGCAGGCAAACGGGGCATGAGCCAGTACATGTGCAAGGCGGCGGGCGGTTTTGATTTCAAACGTGTCTGCTTCTCCACCGATTCTGGTGCTCAGCATTGCGTGCACGCCTTGCATAGCCTCTTGAGCTGAGCACCCACCTACTGCGCGCATGCACTCACATATTCCCCCCCCTTCCCCCCAAAACCCCCGCCCTCCCCCTCTCCCCCGGGCAGATCTACAATCTGGGCCGCGGCGAGCCGACGCGCCTCTCCCGCTTCATCAACATTGTGGAGGAGTGCGTGGGACGCGCCGCTGTGATCCGCGTGTGCCCGCCGCAGCCCGGCGATGTCCCGCGCACGTGCGCCGACATCTCCAAGGCGCGCCGCCTCCTCGGCTATGACCCGCAGGTGCGTAGGGGGTGCCCAACTCCCGCGCATTGAACTTGCGACTTGTACTTCTCATTTGAGTATGTTTTATCATTTGAGTATGTTTTACCTAATGTTTCCCAAGGCACACTATTAGTAGTATTCTTACTACCAGTGTTTTTTTACTTCATGTTGTCCGAGGCACGCCGCCTCCTCGGCTACGACCCGCAGGTGCGTCGCCCATGCGAAATTCCCGCATTTTGTTGAATTTGTTTTCCTTCTTTTTGCCCCGAATCTCGCCTTTAGCGGCCAGCGAATGATGAGGCAACACCCAAATATGCCCCGTACACGCTGCTGTAGATGCCGTACATTGAACTTGCTACTACCATTGCATTGCTTCGGTGATGCGCCGCATCTCGCTTGCAGCGGCCACCGAAGGATGGTATATTGAACTTATGAAGTACTAGTGCTTCGAAGTATTTTTTTTACTTCGGTGTTGCCCTGCATCTTGCTTGCAGCGGCCAACAAATGATGAGGCAGCACCGATTGCGCCCCAAACACTACAGGTACACAGTGGCACCATTCATTTTTCCTGGAACCATGGTGTTAAGACCGTGTACACACGCCGTATATGCGGTGTATATGGCCCGCTCATACTCGTATACGCCTCTTCGCATCCCCCATCCACAGGTCCCCTTCGAGCAGGGCATCGCGCTCACCGTCGAGTGGTACAAGTCGGCCTACATGTCGCCGCCCGAGCACCCCCTGCCGCCCGCCGCCACGCCCCAGGGCGTGACAGCCCCCTCCGCAGCTGCTCAGCAGCCGCCGCCTGCGCCAGTTAAGGTGATCACGGCTGTTGCTCAGCAGAGGCAGGAGCAGCCGCAGGGGCCGGAGTCTCCGAGGGCGGCGGCGGTGGTGGTGGCGGTGATGCCCGGCAGCCCGCGCTCCGCGGCAAAGGAGGGCGCGCTCATGGCAAAGTCGCGCGCCGCTGCTCAGCAGGGCGTGGACATGGTGCTGTGAGCGCGCGCTGAGCAGGGCGGCGGTGCGTGCTCAGCAGCAGCGGCGCGGCACCTGCTCAGCAGGACGTGGGATGTGAGCGGGTGCTGAGCACAGCAATTGGTCTGTGGACCCCCCCCTCCTAAACTCGTTCTCAGCAGCACACTGCGCTCCACGCGCGTGCAAGCGCGTACAGTAGTAATAAGAGCTGGCAGGGGTTTGCGGGGGGGTGTTAGCCATGGCGGCGACTGCCTCACCCCCACCTGGTTGCCACCCCCATGTACATACTTCAAGTAGTGGAAGTAGCTGCCTCCCGACCCCACGCGCAGTGCGCCTTGAGCGCGGCGCAGCAGCGGCCAAGTGTGCTCAGCAGAAGCAGCGCTGCTCAGCAGCAGCAGTGCTGCTCAGCAGCCGTCCCTAGTGCTCAGCAAGCGGGGGGGCGGCCCGCTAACAGGCGGACCAAGTTTATAGAAGCAGAACGGCCTTTTGGGGCAGGGAGAGGGGGGGGGGGGAAGGACGGTGCCCCGAGCATGCGGTAGTGGCCCATTTTTGTTGTCAGCGTGGGGGCGTTTCGATCTTCTTGGAGCACAAACATTAGGGGCGGCCCTTGGTGGGCGGCCGACTTTTACACTCTCGTCCCCGGGTCACGTCACCCTACACACATCAATGACATGATACGCACACGTTTGTGAACTTGGTTTGTACACGGCCGCGAGTGTATGCGGTGCTTGGTGCTCTCTGTTCTTGTTTGCGGTGTGCCCACTTGGCTAACGCTTTTTGGGTGCTGCCATCGATCGGTGCATCACCTGAACACTGTGAAACTGTGTGCATGAACTTCAAAACACATGCCCTCTTGTCTCTATGACTAATATACAAAACGCAATGGGACAAGGTTGTGTTTCGATCGCTTGGCACACCGTGGGGGTCTTGCTTGCTCGCAACTTTGCCGCACACCAACACACACTGGGGAGCCA
>JAULBY010057138.1:0-10936 GCA_032358315.1 Ophiocytium majus
GTGTATCTAGCCGCGGGAGCCCGCTGCGGTTCTGCAAGTACCCGTAGGACCTGCCTGAAGCATGTGGTACGTAAGCTTAAAAGGGAAATTTTGCAGGGCGCCACCCCAGCACACAGAATCACCTGTGTCACGCGCCGCGCACGCTGCGCAGTAGCAACACACTGGGTAGCAAGCATGCAGCGGCTTCTATTGGCAGGTTCCCCCCTGGCTTTTAGAGAAGTGTGGCACTGTGCCGGTTTTTTTTGTGGATAGACACGCAGCTGTCGAGCCTATACAATGCTGGCTGGTAGTTCATTCTATACTTCGAAGTACTACATGCACACTCGCTATAACTGCTTGTAACTGCTTTGAGGTTGCAGACTTCGAAGCACTTTTAAGTAGTACAGTATATAGTGTATCTGAGCAGCAAACCAAGTGGTGTGCACATGCTAGCCAACGCATGTGTGCCGGGACTCCATAGGCCTCTCATGGCACTGGGTTTGCAAGCGCGTCTGCCGTGCGGTACCTGGCAGCAACAACTTCAAAAGTGTGCCATTGATGTATTACCTACAGAAGAGGCCCCACACATATTGCGAATTAATAACTAATAGCACTCTCCATGTGCACTTATTGTTATGGTTTGCAATCGCCTCTGTCGCCTGGCAGCCACAACTTCGAAAATGTGCCATTGATTTACTGCCACTGATAGGGGCCCCACACACATACTGCTCTGATGTACAGGTGGTACACTCCGTGTGCAGTTATTAATACTATAAACCGGCGTGATGCCCATTCATGTGGCTGCACGCAGGCTCTGGGCCCAAAGGAGGGCAACCGCCAGCTGCGCGCGCACTGGGATGCCTGGGTGACTGACAGAGATATTGCCCAGGTGCGCGCGCACACACACACACACACACACAAAGCCCCTGCTGCATTGTTGCCACCACCTCGGGTTGCGGACACACCCGCAGCGGATGCCGTTTGCCATTCCTACAGGATTGTGTACCGGGTGCCCACACCAAAACCAGAACCTCCTGCACATGCACATGCAGATGAAATCTGTTTGAAAAAGGCAAAAATCTGCAAGTACTTCACAGGTATGTGTGTTTATCATCAATATGGAGTGGTTGTCAGCAGTGTGTGTCTGCCATCGCTGTTCAAGCCTTTGCGCCGCCACGGCACAAACCGCCCGCTGGCTGCCGTACCAGCAGCTGCCTCACACACCAGCGCATGCCCGACGTTCCGCATGTCATTGCGCGGCGCGGGGCGGCGTGCTGCTACTGCTACTGTGTGCGTGTGTGTGTGTGTGCTGCTTGGGTGCTGGTGGTGGGTGCCCATCGGCTGGCTGATGCGGAGCGGGTGCTCTGTGTGTGTGTGTGTGCGTGTGTGTGTGTGCGTGTGTGTGTGTGGATGTGTTCTGCCGTGCGTGCCTGCGCAGCTGGTGTCCATGGGAGTTAACACAATCCGGCTGCCCGTCGGAGACTGGATGTACAAGCCCTGTGAGTGCATCATCGCACAGGCACCATACGCTCAACAAGCACCGATATACCTCGTTGAAGTACATCACATCCACTGCAGTAAAATACACTACACATACAGTACATGCATACATGTAACACTATATACTACTGGTAGTAGTATACCGGTATGTACATCCATGACGTGTCAGAGCCACGACAACATTAATGTGCGTGTTGTTTGCAGCCTGCTTTACACCAGGACGCATGCTGGCACTGCACATTGCTGCATGCATGCTAACAAAGGTCCATTCTTGTACTATGCTGCATAGTACAAGAATGTCTTTCTGGACGTCCAGGCTAAAGGTGCACAGCGACAAGCCATGTTGGTCCAAGGGAGTAAGTCGACACACATGTATACCTTGGTACAATACTTGAAGACTTTTACATAAACTTTGCCTTAAGAATAATTTACCGCATCATACCACATGGACATACGTGAAGTATAATCGACTTTTGTAAACTGCCTGTTCAGAACCCCCAAATAAGTTGTCAAGCCCAGGCATGGCTGGGGTAAAGTGCCAGACCAAAACCTGTGGGGTAGCTTATCCACCTAGCTTACTCCGTTGTAGGCTGGTTTTAGTAGTGCCAAACAATGGAATCATAAGCTGTGACGGTTTCGCGATGCAGCATGTGCGTTAAAGGGTCACCAGTGTTGGTGTTGGCCCCTGATAAGGCATTCACCCACTGAACTGGCATTATCACATGGCCAAACCACCCTTGAGGCAGTATGCACCTGCACAATGCCTTACATGGCCACCGGCACTAAGCAGAGTATCCAGAGTCTGGCTGGCATGTGCTTCAAAAGTGTGCGGAACCTGATGCGGGTATGTCACACATGCATTTCGAGTGACTACGTTCACGTTGCATTGTGGACCCACAACCGGTGGCGACTCGCTGATGCACGTTGCCCCATATGGTAGCGTGCCTTGAAACGGCAATGGGCTGCTGGCCAAAAACTAACCCCGAAGTGGACCAAAACTGTGTTCCAACGCAATGCTTGGGGACGGTGCCACACTACTAGTGCGGCACCGGCACAATCGCGCGCACACGTGAATGACCACCCCCCCCGTACGCCCCCTTGCACAATGTGTGGTGCGTGCAGACGGCCCCTACATTGGCTGCACGGACGGCGCTATGGAGCAGGTGCGCACTGCCGCTGCTCAGCACTGCCGGGCACTGCTGCTGCTGCTGAGCACTACTGCTGCTGCTGAGCACTGCCGCTGCTGCGGGAGCACTGCTGCTGCTGCTGAGGACTGCCGCGCGCTGCTGCTGAGCGCTGCTGCCGCTGTTGCTGAGCACTGACCCTGCTGCGGGAGCACTGCCGCTGTTGCTGAGCACTGACCCTGCTGCGGGAGCACTGCCGCTGCTGCGGGAGCACTGCTGAGCATTGCTGCTGAGCGCTGCTCCTGCTGAGCACTGCTGCTGCTGAGCGGCCGCGCGGTGCCGTCACCCAATAAGTAGCGATGTGGCGCCCATGTGCGTGTGCCGCGCGGCACTGTTTCCACCGCCCAGTATACAGCGCGCTCCAGTGTAGGACAGAAGGCTCGCCTTGCCAAGGGGCGGGGCATTACTCTCTTTTTACTGACATTTTACGGCCTTTATTGACTTTTTTGCGGACATCACTCTCTTTTGACTGCGTTAGTGAAGCCCTGCGTCCACGGCATGTGTGGCTCTCACTGCGTGCCATTGCTTGCTCTGCAACTTCAACTCTTAACTTCAACTCTGCAGCTGGAGCGCCTGTTCTGGCTGTGCCGCCACTACGGCATCGGCGTGCTGCTGGACATGCACGCGGTCCAGGGCAGCCAGAACGGCTTTGACAACAGCGGGCGAACCATGGGCCTGGAGTGGACCACCTTTTCCAGCACCAAGGTGCGCACATGAAGCGCCTACAGTTAGGTGTATACATATATCACACGGTGTATGGTACCAGTCTCTGCACATGTGCATGCATGCATGCATACTTTCACACTGCAGTGCTGTGCAGTGGGGGCGAGGGCCTGAATTAATTTGTGTTTAGCACGGTTTGTGTGTAGACAAATGTACGCGTGTACTCTTGTATACTAGTCGGGGCGAGGGCCTGAATTAGTTTGTGTTCAACACGGCATGTGTGTAGACAAACGTACACGTGTTTGAGTTAGATATTTGAGGTACCTGGAGACATACTTCGGAAGTACATGTTTTGACACTGTTGACTAGTACATGTAGTAGTTTACATGTGGTAGTAGTGACATTAGGTAGCCGAAACCTGGCTGGCCAGGACCATGAAGGGGCACATGTTGTTCGAAGCGCCCAGTTACAGCCTTCATGCAGGAAAGAAATTGAAAGGTCGATAGAGGAGGCCTTTCGAAAGATAAAGGCCAACACATCATTTTGAGCGGCATGGTCTTGAGCTGTCATGCACTTTGAGGCAACTTTTAGGATTAGAATAGAGTACGGAAAGACTGGCACAGGATGCCAATGTACACACACCACATATTTCCTTGCCCCATTTTGGATATGTGCACAAACAGGTATTTCTGAAGTACAGGAGTTGGCGAACGTGGGTCTGCCTTGCAGCACGCACGGCTGCCTTTTGGTGACATCGCACAAGTAAGCCCTGTTGGTGGTTGTACTCTGAACCATCCTCAGCCCTGAAGGACACTGACCGGCACGTGTAGGTGTGGGGGCTGTCTGGTGCTTTTTACCAGGTGGGCAAATCACCCCACAGGCTTCGGCCTGGCATGTTGTTCCAGCCACGGCAGTATCTGGGCTTAGCAGCCTTTCAGGTTTCTTTGACAGTGTTGAACACAAACTACTACTGATTCAGAAGTATTAGTTTTTAGTATCAAGGCAATGTGGTGGGTGCGGCTATGAGCCAACGCTTTTCTTCTGCGTTCACACACGGCAGCATGCAGTTGAGCGACGTTGTAGCAGTGTGTTGGAACCAGCCGTGCAACGCCAGTGCAACAATTCGGTGCACGGCAGGCTTTCACCGTGAGCGGTTTCGTACGCTGCTTGGTGCTGCACGGACATTTATCGAAGTCCAATGTGATACCATACTAGTATTATACATCATATACTGTTATAATAGTATATGGTACCATGGTAACTACTGTAGTAGTAGTCACTGCTACTCCACTGCAGGTGTTGTACATTTCGAAGTACATGAGATCTAGGCGGCACGCACGCATTTTATGGCAGATGACAGTAGTACATAGACATGAATGAGTAATTGTATGTACGAATACACATCTACGCTGGATACTTGCTTTCTTTGATAGGACGGGGCGCCGCGGCAGGGAACTGTCATGCATGAGCGCCTCACACAGGTGCCCTCGCGGAAGCTGCCCATGTACTTCAGAGGTATATGAACTACCGGTACGGAGCACAAGGCTTTCGCATACATATCCACTACATATAGGGTATGTACACCTCTACATACTCTTGCTAAGGTACGTACTGTTGCATTTACACATGTAAACATGCATGGTGCCATAAAATATGGTGGTCACACACACTGCCTGAGACACGCACCGCCACGCCCCCCCCACTCTCTCCATCACCACCCCACCGCTTGTGTGCCGCCTGCACCGTTTTTCACCTTGTGATTCCGCAGGTCGCGGGCTCCGCCACCTTTGTCCACTGGCCTTACCGCTCTGCGGAGTGGATGGGGTCCTTCGACTCACGCACGGCGACGTACACAGACAAGAACGAGGCACACATACAGCACACGCTGGACGTGATCCAGATCATGGTCGACATGTACAAGAGCGAGCCCTGCATCATTGGCATCGAGCCGGTCAACGAGCCGTGGCAGTTCACGCCCATGCAGTGGCTCAAGGAGGTGAGGGGCGCGGAGGGGGGGCGGGGGGGAGGGGGCATGCTGTGGGGTACTGTCTTGTTTCGACGTAGTCACCCGCGTGGGAGGAATCAAGTAGGTGGGGGGACATGCAGGGACTTTGTTCCGCCCGCATGCGCTTGTGATGTTATTTGGTTCTACCGCGTACAGACAGTGCCATGCTGCGATGCGACAGTGTTCTCTAGTGCTGAACGCTGCTTACGCCCCCCTCCTGCGCCCCCCCCCACCGCCCGCATTTGCGATTGCGTTGTTGTTCAGTTCTACTGGGAGGGCTACCAGATGGTGCGCAAGGACGCCCCCCACTGGCTGTTCCTCATGCACGACTCCTTCATCTTCGACGTGGAGCAGTGGGGCGACTTCATGGTGAGTGAAAATGCCACGCACCCACGAGTACTTCGGCACGACTCCGCGGCTCTCGCGCGAATTGGGGCGTGTGTGTGGTAGGGGCTACTGCTACTTTGCCACCTCTGGCCGCCTGGATGCAGCCGCAGCGCTGCCCTCATTCACACGCTTTCCTTGGCACGTGCACGCGCGCTCGGTACGCCATTGCTGCGGTGCACAGCTGTTCATGGAGCTGGCTGGCCATCTGCTGCGTTGCCACCCCTATACCCTCTTGTGTGCGTGGAGCCATGCCACCACCTGACGCTGACTTGCGGCACCCCCGCCACCCCCTCCCTGCCTGCGCCTGCGCCGCCCCGCAGCTTAACTGCCCCAACATTGGCCTGGACACCCACATCTACGTAAGCCCTCGTCCCCGCCTGCTCACGCAAAAAAACGGCTCCCGGCGCACCGCTGCTGCCTGACAACCCCCAGACCAACGTCTGGTGACAGCTGGCACTGCTGCATGCGCACGTGTTGTGATGGCACCGTCCCGTGCTTTAGGCGCGTGCAGTGGCGGCCCGGCATGCTGTTGCCCGCACGGTCGTCGCTGAGCTTATGCTGGTGCTGCGCACCAACAGCAGTCAATGCCTCACCCCACTACACCCCGTGTGCGTATGTATTTTTGAAATTGTTTCTGTTTCGCAGCACGCTTGGCTCGACCCCATGCCCCAGGCCTCCTACCTCGCCTACGCGTGCGACATCAAGAAGGTGGGCACGCGCTGCTGCCAACTTCAAACTTCAACATCACCCAACTTCAACAGTGTTGCACCCACATTGCACACGCTCTCTCGCCCCAGCAAATGATGGGGTGCTCAACGCACCGCCCCACGGGACAGCATCTTGCTACACCCTGCCGCGCCGTTCACCGGCACGCATGTGCTGCTGCGCGCTTGCCACCCCTATTGTGGGCCTGGCTGTTACCCCCCTGTGTAGCCACCTGCCGTGGCGCTCTTCTGCAGCGCTGATGAGGGGGTTGAGCGGGTGTGCTGTGTGTGTGTGTGTGTGTGTGTGTGTGCTGTGTGTGTGGTTGGCGCGCAGGCGCTGCTGGCCATGGAGGACGCTGGCATGCCGGTCGTCGTGGGCGAGTTTTCTCTCGCCACCGACAACTGCGCCATGTGGCTCAACGGCTTCAACGTAAGTGAGCCTTTAAGTGCTCAGCAGCACCCGCTGCCGCCGCGGCTGTACCCCGTTGAAGAGAGCGTGTGCCCTGCTCTGCCGCCGCAGCAGCAGCCCAGCAGCGCATTTGTCATTTTGTTTTGCCAGCCCGGTATTTTGATTGTCAACCGTGCCACTGGCACGCACATAAATGGCCAGTGTGTCACACCAAAACCGCCAAAACAGCTCACGGGTCAGCCAAGCGGTGGCGGCAGTCCGCCCTGTCAGCTCCCCTCCTCCCCCTCCCGGCCCCACTCCTGCAACTGCCGCCACTGCTGCTGCCACCGCAGCTTGCCCCAACCGCCATCCCTGCTGCCTGCCACCGCTACTGCGCCATGCCCATGCACAACAGGACAACCTGCCAGGCTTCCCACGCGTGCAGTGCTCGTATGTGCCGTGCCCTCTGCCCTATGTGGGGGCGGGCGTCATACCGGGGGCACCCGTCAACCCTAACGCGCCACCGCTGGTGAGCCAGCGCTGAGGGAGCCAGCCGCCCCGCGGTTGTGCTCACCACCTTGCAATCGCTCTGCCGCTCAGGGGCGCATGTATATATACATGAGTTGCACACAAGTGTGTCATAGTGGATGATATGCGGCGTATGTATATGCACTACGTCAGCATTTTTTGTGTGAAAAGGTGGTGTTACCAACTCGCGCACGTATGCCGTATACGGGTGCGGTAGGGAGGCAACTGGTTCAGCTTCTCTCTCGCTGAGAACTATGCCAATGTACGGAGTTATGCACCGCTAACAGCGCCCGCAGCAACCGTCAAACACGTGCTGCTTGGCTGGCGGGCGGCCAGCGACTGCCACTGGCTGATGGGGCTGCGCCCAGCCACTCTGCCCCGTGTGTGCGCTTGCATCCATGCCGAGAGCCGCGTCAGGCGGCATGCGCCGCCGCGTCGCTCATGCATGTGTGAGCGCTACCCAGTGCCACGCGGCGCAGCGGCGGCCACGCACTGCTACGCCACTGCCGCGCAGGAGCACACGCTCGGGTAGGGTGCAGGGTGCGTAGCAAGCAGCACACCGGGCGAACATGGCGGGCATGCTGGCTGCTGTGTTGCGCCTCCCGCCCCCAACCCCTCACGCGCTTGCTATTGCCACGCGGCTGTGCTGGCCGTCGCCGCCCGGGGACACGCGTTTTTCATGTGAGCACAGGGGCCCTTTGGCACGGGCAGCTCCACGCCCTCGTACGGCATGTGCCCCATTGACCGCCACTGGCACAACGAGAAGCACTTCATGACGGACCTCGCGCGTGCCAAGCTGCACGCCTTCGAGGCCGCGCACGGGTGGTGAGTGCATCCGCCGCGTAGCTTTCCGACACAAGCATGTGCCATCACATTGTTCGTGCGTGCGCCCGCCCGAACGAGACTTTGTACAAGTAGATCTGGTTTGTCCGTTGTGGGGGGGCAGTGTAGGATGCCAACTGAATCCGAGTGTACACCGAGCAGCTGGGAAAAGGTCAGCTTTGCTGGCACAAAGGGGGGGGGGGCTTGTGCGGCTTTGTCGAAAATTCCCTTCAATTTTCCATAGGGGGGGGAGCTACTAGGCGACAAGTAGGTGGCAGTGAAGAGAGCCTGCCTGCCCACACACATTGCAGCATACCTTGAGGGCGCTTTAGATTTGGAGCTCAGTAGTTGCACTTGGTGCTGAACTCGTTCAGCATTGGCGCGCCCGTGAAGCATGTTGATCATGGTTTTGCGGAGCATTCTCAGGCAGCGGATAAGGTGGGTGAGTGTCCCATATTGTCAATAGCGCAATGTTATCTTGCGCTACGCTTCGTCCACTGCTCCCGCACGTTCCATCTCGAGTGTGTGTCACTGTTTGCTGCACAAGGCGCTTCCGGTCATGCAGGCAAACACGTGACAGTGCATCACCAACCTGCGGTTTGCATGCACCAGTGGAGGGGGTTGGGCGCAGGGACATTGTACACCCCAGATGGTGCGGTGGATGCTACTGCTCGTCATATGCGTCGCTTGCACGCGCAAACAGATTGGCTCACAGCCATCTTCATGTCTGCCCTGCTCCTGTGCCATTCACTTGCCGCGCCGCGCCATGCACACCGCTGCAACCGCCGCTTGCGCCAACCACAACAAACAGGGCTTTCTGGAACTTCAAGTGAGTCGCCTACACGGGGGGGGTGCCCCCCTTCAGTGTCCGCACCACCCCCTAGTCATGCCGCAACTGCTCGGGGGGTGTTCACTGCCGCCTGCTCGCTCTCCTGTACCACCCCTGTGCAGCCAAGTGCTTCCTTTGTGCTGCAGCACCACAGCGCAGAGCCGTTGCTGCCCGCCCTTGTAGTGGCAGCACCGTGCAAGTTCCACGCTTTGGTTTCCTGAACCAGAGCCAAGGAAGTGTAGGACTGTGCCACTAGCCTACAAGCCCAGCTTACAACCAGAGGGCAGCAACCCAGTTGTAGGTTGAACTTGCATGCGCTGTTACCACTCCTATAGCATGCAAGCCACGCACGGCACCAATTGTACCACTGCCAGCCTGCGCCATACCAGCAGCCCGCCATGCGCCTGATGCACCACTTGCCGCTCCCATTGCCCAGAATGGGTCATCCGCCTACTGGATGCACTGAATAACATCGCTTGCTGTGCCACGCTTTATGAAAACTTTGATCATGTGTGCAGGACGGAGCTCGAGCCGCGCTGGGACTACATCCGCGGCGCGGAGCTCGGCTACTTCCCGCGCAACATCCTCAAGCTAGACAAGGTACAGTGCATTTGCGAGCAAGAGTGCGCTTTGGTTTTGTGCGGCATGCGGTCTGATCCGGGTTCGCGAGGCCTGTCACAGACCACATCGTTCCATCTAAAAAAAATTACAAGCGCCCTAATCGGTTTGAAGCGCGTCTTGCTTTGGTGCAGGCGCTAGGGAGGTGACGCTAGGCACTACTACCACACGCTAAAAATTGTGAGTGCGCTGTTTGGCGAACGCGTATGCTATGGTTACAACCGCAGACACCCCCTCTGATGCAGCCATGCCCCGTGCCCACCACTGTGACGCAGAGTGGCTCAATGCCAGATCCTAAAGTGCTGTCTGGACGGCCACCTTGCGCTAGCGCCGCGCGCCCTTGCTCTGCCTCGCGTCGCTGTTCTCCTCGCGGCAGTAGCGAGGAGAGGCACTCTCACCGCCACTATCGCACGGAGCACAAGCACTCGAGGCACAAGGGTGCGCGGCGCAAGCGCAAGCACGGCTATCCCGACAGCAATTCAGAATCTGACATTGAGGTCACGTCGACTCCCTAAGAACCAGTGCGCACCGCACAGCTTTGTGTGCACCAGGGGGGGCTGTTGCGCTCAAGTTGGAGCCACTTTGGCGCGTGCTGCATGCTTGGCTTCACCCTCCAAGCCGGCCGGCGTTCACAGGCAGCGCGCCGTGCTTGTGTGCGCGCTGCAGGCGGCTGTGGCCTTGCGCTTACATCACTGCCGCTCTGGGGCTCCCTGCCGCGCTTGACTCCCCCCCTCCGTAGCCCGGCCAGCGTGCGGCATGGCGCCATTGCTGTGACTATGTCACCTGCGGCGGCGGCAGCACAGCAGGCGCATGGTTGCACGTGTTGTGCACGGCGCGCGCATGTGCCTGTGCAGGCCATCTGTGCCCCCGCTGCTCAGAGCTTTGATGCTGCGACGGGCACCTGCACAGGATGCGGCGTGTGCTGTGCGTTGGGGGGTGCTGCTGCTGAGCACACCAGCTGCTGAGCACCCAGCAGCGCAGAGCGCAGCGGCCAGCTGTCAGCATGTCACGCACACTCGCCTATGCCAGCGACAATGGGTGGGCTTGCTCAGCAGTGGTGTGTTCAGGCAGGGCCTTTCTCAGCAGCAGGTTCAAAAGGCATCTCTCTCTATGGCCCATGCCCTCCCTCCACCCCGCTAAGCACACCACTTCCCGACCAGACCCAGCCGTTCCTGCTGGCATAGGCGAGCGTGCGCCACATGTTGTCAGAACCCTGGCTACTGCGCCCTGCGCTGCGACCATGGCTAAGCCTCCTATGCCCCCCCCCGGCCCCCCTGCCCCCCCCCCACCCCCGCACCGCAGGACGTGCGCATCATTCACGCGTGCGAT
>JAULBY010057149.1:0-10935 GCA_032358315.1 Ophiocytium majus
GAGGCGAGCGGGGCGTCCGAGTGGGCAGGCCGGCCCGCCATAGGATATACCGCCGTCTGGAGTCCCTACCTCACAAACTTCAAGCTCAGAATCAAACGCGCGTCGGAGGGCACACAAAACGCGGGGCAGGGTGGTGTGAGAGGCGGTGCGAGACTGCGAGCAGTGTCACCGAGGGAGATCAAAATCTACATCGACTGTGTGGGGCACCTAACAACCCGTTTGCCATTGGCGCTTGACCAGTTTGGCGCGGCCTCCCAAGACGGCACATGCGGCTGGCGCTGCGGCAGGCGCACGTCAGCGTTGGGTAGGTTGTACTTACACTGGGCCCACATGTGAGGTAGGGACTCCAGATGGCAGCATATCCTACGGCGGGCCGACCTACCCACACGGACGCTACATTTGTAGGGTGCTGGCGCCAGTTGTTTTGCTGGTGCATACACAAGCCAGTTATCTCTAGGACTAACACATAGGCTTCAAAAAAAGCACACACGTCGGTTAGGCGCTACCAAAGCAGTCACAGCGCGAGGGCACTGACGCCACCATGTTATGCGGGAGCATCAGAAGTGTGACATGGACCCTGTGCAGCACAGCGCAGCCGAACTTCAGAATGGAGGGAGACATTTGTCACACAGTGTCAACGATGAGCAGACACCTGCTGTACAGAGAACGAGACAGGCACCAAGACAGGGCGGGTCTGATGCAGGCAAGTTGTCATGGTATTGGCGTTGTGCGTAGGCCGGTAATGATGCTATTTATAAGGATGTGGCTGTGTACAGCACACAAGTGCTGAGCAGCCCGCAGTGCTATAGCCTATGACCTGTGCGCTCAGCACACAGAGATGCCCTCACCTAAAGAACAGTGGAGGAACGGTCCCAGGGAGGTCGTTCCCTATGATGCTGGCAGACAGCAATCACAACCTTACTGCCCCAGAGGCAGCAGCACTAGTGAGCCTTGACTACAAGCTGAACCGGCCCCAGCACACCACCACCAAGGCCCTGCACACCCCTGCACATCAAGGACACTCCCTGGCCTGCCGGCCAGCGCCCAGCAACATGTCCCAGGTGTGTCTCTCCATGCACTCATGTCTGCTGTCTGTCTGTGCTTGCTGCCCTGCCCAACTCACAATCCTACAAGTGCACAGCCTCAGCATCCGATAGCGCTAACCTGCTTCAAAGTGTCCAAGAACTAGAGTGCGGCATTCGTTTCCTCAAAGGCGACAAAACGTACTCACAACCATCCTGTCGCCCTCGCCAAATACAGTGAGGTTCATAGCAAGCGTGCGCTCGTGTCGTCCCCGTGTGCGGCTGCCACCAATAGGAAAAGCATGTGGGCTGCTCAGCAGCATTCTCAGCAACAATAATACCCACTTTTTGTTACCCAACAGCTGCCAGTAGATGCCAGTTGATGCCGATACCTGCTTATGATACACCACTTATGGATTGTGCGCAGCAGCTTCGACGGGTATCTGCCAAGTGCCCCATGTGGTGAGGCAACAGCACAAGGTGTCAGACGCGTGCATGCAATGCACCCTTCATCCTTCGTAAAAAAATACACAATGTCAGAACTTGAACTTTTGACAGTTTGTGGACGCTGCCAACAGTGTACTACAAAGTATCTCGAAGAACTAGCATTGCACTACTACGTACTACGTAGTTCACTTGTGAAGTATAGTATGCAATCACACACACCTGAAATAGCGTGAGGCACAGAATGCATGCTTGGGGGAGCACAGATTGTACAACGTACACAGTGACATGCTGCAATTGAAGATGCTCCTGCTTCATAATAAATGGGGAATTAAAGCAAGTCACAGCAGTGACACAAAGTACTGCAGTAAATTGCTTGGGCACAGCAGCCGTCTTTGCAACCTGCTCGCCACCAAAAAACTGGCTGCTGGCAGTGCTGGAAACGAATAACATTCACTCCACACCGGGCATCACAACAGACACCTAAGCATGTGGTGACTGGTGTGGGCGCTGCATGGGCCGTCTGAATCAGTCAGACTTCTGCTGGTGCTGGTGCTCGGCCAACAACACTGCTGCTGTGGTTTGTAATTTGGTGCCCAATGAACTTGGCCAGCGGTTGCGTGCTTTGGCCCAGTAGTCACCATTGGTGCTTGCGCGTTGCTATGCATACTGATGTGGCCGTACACACCACGCCATTGGCAACAGTGATGGGGGGATACTTTACTGCGAAGTCGACAAATAACACGGAATTGCGAACTTGGATTTCAGAGGGTGTGCAAGTGACACTGTCACCATGTGTTGTGGACTCGAGTACCCATTGCGCACACACCCCTGCCAGACTTCTTCACAACATATCATATCCATGGTGTGAGCACGTGAGGTGTACTATGAGTACTAGTAGTCAAACCGGGCCGCAGCCTGTGGAGGGACTACAGTCATCGCCAGAGATGTCTCTGCTTGCCTGCAAAGTGCTGCTGCCGCACGTCCAGCTTCATTGTGGCTGCAGCCAGTGATGGCAGTGACACTCTCGATTGTGCAAATGCCGTGCTGTGTCTGCTGCTACTGCTGCTGCACCTGCTGCTTCTTTGTGCCAGTCACCAGCTTGGCAAGTCTGGCAGTGTGCGGTACTGACAACCCTCACATGGCGGGCAGGCCTGCTGTTTGATGAAATTTGCTCCCACGAGCAGCAGCCTCCTCACCATCTGATCGTGGTCCTGGTGCTGCTGGGCAGCTGCAACGGGCAGGACCTGGTATTCTCCACCAGCGCGTACCCCTCTCACTGGCTCGGGCACGCATCAGCTTCTTGGCAGGGTGACGGGTGGCAGTTGGGTGATCCCGCCGCTGCTCCCAACGCCGCTGCAGCTGCAGGCTGCAGCTGGTGCTCGCAGCTGTCATTGCCCCGTCAAGTGGTACCTGCCATCACTGCCACCCACCGCTGCGGACCTTCCGCAGCGAGGTCTGCCGCGCAGCTGTTTGTGCTGCACCCCCCTTCCTGGTCCTGGTCAGGGCCTGCAACAATCTCGGCCTGCCACGTGGCGCGACGAGAGATAGGGTTCAGCTCCCTGTCGAGCTCAGGCAGTGTTGGCAGCAGGATCCTCGAGCCGCCAGTGCTGGTGCAACAAGAGCAGCACCAGTACGAGCAGCAGCAGCAGCAGCAGCGGGAGTCGTTACCAAGACAGCAGCAGCCACGCTCAGCTTGACCCGTGCGCGTGGGCCTTGGCAGGCCGACCCTGCATGGCAGCTGCAGGCTGCAGAGCAGCGGGGGCATGATGAAGGAGCAGGGGGAGGCTGAGCCGCTGCTGCCCTCATCATGGCCGCGGCGCCGACACAAAGGTGCCTGGTGCAGCATGCGTCTCAGGGCTGTTGTCGTCGCTGCGGGGGCTGCGTGCGTCTTGCTGCGACTGGTGGTTGTCGCCAACAAAACCAACAACGACGATCCCAACAAGGCAGCAGCGACGGTGCCCAGCAGCAGCCAACTGCTGGCGCCTGCTTCCTCTGCATCTGACCCCGCTGCCGCTGCATCAGCTGCAACGTCAGCAGCAGCACTGCAGGCATCAAGCGCCAGCATGGAGCAGCAGGAGCAGCAGCAGGAGGATGGCGTCGTATCTGAGGAGGCCGTGCGCACTGCCACTGGCGGCGGCACCGCGCCCACCTCCTCTATTTGCATGGACGCAACACTACCAGTGCTGCAGGGGGCGGACGTGGTCGCATTCTTCAGCCTGCTCGCAGAGGCAGAGCCAGTGTGGGGCGACCCCTTCCTGTCTGCGGCTCACGAGGGCTTCACCTTCTACTTCGCCACCCCCGCCAACAGGGCAGCCTTTGTGCAGGACCCCGCCAAGTACGCCCCTGCCTGGGGGAATTTCTGCGCCTGGGGAGTGGCATACGAGCAGGTGCGGCAGGAGCCACTTGCTTTGCCGCTAGCATGCTGCCGGCCACTGCAGACCGCGCCGCATCAACAACGCCTGTTTTGCTGGCACTGCACAATGACAAAGCAGCACCCTTCCCAGAGGGGTCACCGCGGCGGCGCGCCGCTCGTGCGCACCCCCGCAGCTAACATCCAGCCGATAGCCCGCCTGCAAGTCAATCGTAATTACACCCGGTGATTGTTGGTCTTGAATTACCAAAAAAGCAGTCGCTGTCAGCTCATGTTTGGCTTGGTTTCCCCCATTCCCACCACCTTCTCACCATTCCAAAGCGCGCGCCGCCCTCCCGCAGAGCACATGGGGCGACCCCGCGATAGGGCTGGGCCCCCCCTTTGACCCTCGCATGTGGCACATTGCGCCCACGGACGGGCGCCTGTACATTTTCAAGGAGGCTCACGTGCGGCAGGAGTTCAGGGGGCGCGAGGCGGAGGCAATAGCGCGCGGCAACGCGTTCTGGGAGAGCGCCGCGGGCGGGTGCGCGGGCTGCTTCAACACCTTCTGCTCGTGCGAACAGCAGCTGTCGTTCGATCCCGCCGCCCAGCGCTGCGTGTGCCCGCCGGACGGCCACATCTGCAGCGGCGGCGTGTCCCAATCCGTGTAGTCGTCGGGGAGTAGCGCCGTGGCGTGGCGTGGCGTGGCAAGGGCGTCAGGGCAGGCGTGCGCGGCGGGCGCGGCAGCAGTGCGTGCCACGTGCGGTATTGTTAGCTTAGCGGCGGACGCTACTCCCGTGCTACTTTATGGTGTAGGGACAAGGCGCATCCGCAGCTGAGGCAATTTTGGCGCCGTCACCCTCGGTGCGGCAGCACACCGCTCTTTTCCTGTAGCGCGCGATGTCAAGGTGTTTGCGTTGTGAGTGGAGTGGCCTTTCATACCCGGCCAACGCTTAAAGTAGCAGCGCAGGGTTGGTCCTGCTCCTTGGGTTTGTGGGCATGCATGGGCGCGGCAGATGTCCCTGGTGTGACTTTAGACCACCGCGTCGCGCCACAAACAGATGACCTTTCCCGTTTCGCACTGTTTGTTCTTCCCATGCCTGCTGCGGCACTGTTGCTGGTGTATTTCTGTTGTTCACGAAGTTATCGCCATGCACTTTACTTGTCCCACGACCTCTGGTTTGTGGTGGCGGCGTGCTGCATACTTTACATGTGATCACTGTGCACCTCTTGTTGTGCTTTCAACTTCAAAGTGCAGGAACACGAACGGTGAATGTGCTCGACGTTCGCCTCCACTCCCAAGTAATGTGTACACTCTCTCTCTTGGTCTGAGCATGGAGCGGTGGGGTGTGCGGGAGTGTGTCCTTACCTCCATTATTGTGGCCAGCATTGCTGTGGCTGTCAACTGCCGACGACAGCTGCGCCAAGTTTGCAAAGAGGCAAGTTCCCGTTGCCTTTGTCCTCCTGTGCCTTGGAAGCTGGCTACAGGACATATGCCCAACGCCTGCTGGTGCTGACTTGCTCTCGACGTGCTGCTGCCGCTTCCAGCTGGAGCGGACGGTGGCTCAAAGGGACTCCGAGCACAGCGGCAGGGTGGCGCTGCAGAAGGAGCTGAGGGTGGTCATCGCCAGCAAGCTGACTCAAGAAGATGCTCTCTTCTACGCACCCATTGGCACCATACACTCGTGCTTCAAGCGCTGCGTGGGTGAGTGGGGGCCTACCACGGGGCTTGGTGCAGCAGCAGCACAGTGGAAGTTGAAAAACGGAGCTTGCCGCAGATGGCGCTGCTGGTGGGAATATGTGGTCCTGTCGACGTTTTCCGTTGCCACATGCACAGGAGGCGCCCTTTCGCTTGGCTGTGTCTTGACTGGTTCGTGCAGCTGGTATGCAACACAAGCTGCGCACAGCACACAACTGGCGCAGCTGCATGCCAGGCGCCGCACACAACCTTGACTCTGCTAGTTTGTTATGTGGCCTGGAAGCGGTTTGGCATGTGCAGCATGTGCACAGATGGCAGGTGGCGCAGCACCACTGCACCCCCACACAACACACACACACCCACACGCGCACCGCTTGAACCAGGTGTGCCGCAGCAGTGCGCCACAGCACTGCTTTTCACATGCTGAGACATGTCGCTGGCGCTGCTGCCGCGCTCACACACGCAGGCACGCCGCGCCAGGGCCACCTGGCCCCGCACACCCGCGCGGTGCTGCAGCTAAAGCGGTCCGCGATCAACCCAGAGTCACTGGACGGCTTAGGTAGGGTACACGCGCATGCACAGCCACAACTTGAAGTTGCCAACTCTGGTGGTGGCGCCAACTTGGTGCAAGTGGTGAACTGGCTGAGCTGGCGGCGGCTGGGCACCCTGTGCACTGTCGGTCTTGTGGCTGCCGAGTTTGCAGCTGGCGTTGCAGCTGGCAGGCGGCGCAGGCACTACATCAGTTGCAGCAGCTAAACATACTTCAAAGTATTGCCGGCGGCGTGATGACGATCTCAACAAACGCCAGAGTACCGGGTCTCGGACCACTGCATGCGGACCGAACACATGCGCACGCAGCACCCCCCGAACACATCCTCACACATGCACACAGACAGCCCTACACTCTGTGCCAGCGGCACCAGCCCTTCTGCTGCCCCAGACCCCATCCCCATCCGCCCGCCTGCCGGCACCACACATTTTACCCAGCCGCAACCCCCCGCCCACTGCTCACACGCTCATGCCTTCCTCCCTTCGGCTTCCGCGACGGTGCGGCACACGCCCCGCCTCGGCTCCGCAGAGCACTTCTCCCACGTGTGGGTGTTTTTCGTCTTCCACCTCAACAACAATCCGCGGTGGACGCGCGGACTCACCGGCGGCGGCAGCGGCGGCGCGGACCGCGGTGGCTCGGCGTCCGTCGCGGCCGCCAGAACCGCGCCGCGCACGTTTCCCGCCAAGGTCACACCACCGTTTCTCAAGCGCAAGGTGAGCAGGGGGCAGGGGCGGGGGGGGGCAGGGGACTTGGGGGGCAAGAGCTGTGTTGGCAGTGGGGTGGCGGCGGCCGGCACTGTGGGCATGGGTGTGGCGGCGCGGCACACGGCGTGCAAGTGTGCACACGCTGAGGATTGTGTCAGTACCAGTGCGGACGCCCCCTGGACAGGCCCTGGTTGCAGGTCAGAGCCATGGAGCCTCAACAAAGTCATTTGCGGCGAAGCGGCCACCGGTGTTTGCAGACACAAGGCAGCGCCTGAACCGACACGTGTGTAGCGAGGTGCATATACATGGTGCAGAAGAGAAGCGCACTTGGCTGCACAGCCGCCACTCTATCACGAGCGCCGTTGTCAATGTGCGCGTGCGTCCCCCTCATCCTCCCGTTTTTTTTTTTTTTTTCTTGTAACATGAGCCAGGTGGGCCTCTTTGCGACGCGGTCACCGCACCGCCCCAACAACATTGGCGTGAGCCTGTGCCGCCTGGAGAGCGTGGACGCGGGCGCGATGGCGCTGCACCTGCGCGGCATCGACCTCGTCGACGGTGAGCGCCGCCGTCGCATCGCCCACTGTCTTCCACTGTTTAGTGGTGCACACAGGTGCTTTGCCCCAGTGTTTGTTTGGGTGCAGCACACGGGTGTGCACGGGGCGCGCAGCCATCCTTGGCTCCGACGTGCGCGCAGCAGCGTGTGCGGCAGGGCACTCTGTGCTGAGCTGCATGGTAACATGTTAGGTACAAAGTAGTGTGTTCGCGACGGGCTAGTGCCCACGCATACCCGCAGCCGCTGGCAACCCGGCCTGGGCACACGTGGTTCCTGGCTGCATGTGCGCGCGTCAAGCTGTGGGCAACTGGTGATGCTCTGCAGCAGGCGCGACACGTGTTTTGTCTGCCGTGTTCATTGTGGTGTGGCCTGCATCTGGCGCGCACATGGGCCTGACCTGTCCTTGCGCGCCCTTGCCGTCCCTGCTGCTGGCTGCGCTGCACGCAGGCACGCCCGTGCTGGACGTGAAGCCCTTTGTGCCGCACTACGACGCGGTGACGCCCGCGCACGTCGCGCCATGGGTGAGCACACCGCACTCGCGCCTGCATGTACTGTATGTATCATAAAGTATGTACATTTATGTACATGTGTACTTTTATCAAACTCCGCTTGGGGCGCGGAAAGCCCTGTGCACATGGGTTGCAATTGATGAAGTCGAACAGATATCATGCCGCCTACTGTACTTAAACCGTATACTCAGAGGTATAAATGTACATATAGGGTACAGGCACCTGCCTGCATGCGTGGCCGCGCCTAGCGCAGCCTCTGACGCGCACACGCGTGCATCAGTGGTACACTGCCCCATACAACTCTTGTTCTACCAGCACCACAGGTGCACCCTTGTCAGCCCTGTGTCATTCGCAGCGCTGCATGGCGCCCTGCAGGCGCTGGGGCGCCGCCTTCCGGAACCAGCGCCACTAGCTGCCGCTACCACAGCGCAGCGCGGCGCCCACGCGTGGTGCTCACATTCCCTCATCACCACGTGCCTTGCTTGTTGCCCCCGCCACCCTCCCCCCCGCCTGCCCCCCGCAGGTGGAAAGCAGCCTGCAGCACAGCCGAGAGGTGACGTGGGCGGAGGGGGTGCAGGACCGCGTGCGCGCGCTGTCGCAGGCGCTGCAGGTGCAGTGGCGACACGCCTTGCATTGCCCTTGTGCGCGTTGGGGTTCTGTTGCTGCCCGGTGGCGTGTGTGCGCCTGCCTTTGCTGCGTTGCTGCGCTGTGTGGGCACTTGTAGGTGCTTGCCCGCTGCTGTGGCGTCGCGCGCGTTGAGCTGCGGCGCCTGCCGGCACTGGCGCCGCAACCTCAGCGCCCGCGCAGTTCAAGCTTACGGGCACGCACGAGCGGGCATCATGGAAAGCGGAGTACAACCGCTGTGTGGGCTGCTGCACACTGCATGTGGTCTCGAGAGTGACACCGGACACTGTTGGCTTGCCTGCTTGCTGAAGCGCGTTGCAGGTGCGCCAGGCACGCACACCCATATGCCACCCGCATTTTTGTGCACACACCAAGCTGCCTATAGCAACCGCAGACTGGGAGCAGACCCGCGGCAGTCTGTACCCACAAGCTGGCTGTTGCTGCAAAACTGGTGTATTCACGCCACAGCTGTACCGTGGCGAGCCGGAGGAGGCGATCCAGGCCATTTCGGAGGCGCTGGAGGTGGACATACGGTCCGCGTTCATGACCAAAAAGGTGGGGGCACACGCGTACGCAATGCATGTGTGTCTGCAGGTGTTGCCACTGCACACTGGCGCTGCTGCGGCACCAGCACCTCGTGTTGCAGCGTGGCGGTGCTGCGCCGTCCGCGAACACTGGAGGTGGCGCAGAGCTGCTCTGCACTCGTGCGCGTTTGCCGGCGCTGCTGGCTTGGCCATAGCGCCGGCACCACGGACCACAAGTCCTGCGGCAGTACCTTCAGTACCTGGTGCTGCGCCGCGTGTCATGTGCCACGCAAATTGGCAGCCGTGACTTAGACGCCTGCCCACCCCGCCCCTGCACCGCATGACGCACTGTGCATTCACGCATTCACCCACCGTGCGCATGCGCATGACACACTATGCATGGCGAATCCACCATGCATGCGCACGCGCACGCGCAGGCGGCCGGGCGCAAGGGCGGCGGCGCCATCAGGCAGGCCTCGAGCAGCGGCACGCTGCTCTTTGACACGCTGGCGGTGCACTGGGCGACGCGCGGCGGCGACTTTAACAGCGTTTGCGTGAAAGGCGTGGACCTTGCGGCCGCGGCGACCACAGCGGCGGCAGCGGATGATGAGGAGGCTGAGCAGGAGAGCGACGGGGATGCGGAGGAGGTGGCCGCGACACCACTGCCACAGATTAGAGAGGAGTAGCATGCAGTGCGTGTGTTCTCGGTTCAGTGGGTTGTTGTTAAGTGTGCCTGTCTGCCGCTGCTGCTCTGTGTGCGCGCGTGCTCAAGGCACGCACGGTAACGCTTGCGTCTTGCTTGCTGTGTCGCAGGAGCGGCGCAATGGGCACGCGCCTGCCGCCACACGCGCACTCAATGCGCGCCAACACACACCACAAACACACGCACGCACACAAGTGCACGACACTCAGGAAGGGGGCGGGGGCGGCAAAACGCATGTGTGTTCTATATGTACTCTGGCACGGAGCCGCGCCAAGCGCGCGCGACTGGCCGCGCTAGCGGCCGCAGCCAGTGGCGGCTGCCCTTCACAGCAGCGCGGAGGCGCGCGTCATCGCTGCTGCGGCAGCCCGCCGCCCTTGTTGACGACCTGCACGTTGTAGCCGAGCGAGCGCAGCGCGGCCTGCTGCTGCTGCTCGTCCTCCTCCTGCTTTCGCAGCGCGTCGGCTTGGCTGCGCGCAGAGGGACGGCATGCGGCACCAGCGGCGCGTGGCGCTGGTCAGGGGTGGCGCAGCAATCGCGGACGGGCAGCAGCACTGGTGCAGAGTACTGCCCCTGCTGAATGGGAAGGGAGGTGGCGTCGTCAGGCGTACATGGGTGGCATGGCCACTGTAACGGCCGCAGCACCTGGCAGTCGGCCTGGCGGATTGCAGGCGACGCCAAGGCCTGGGCGCGCGCCAACCACCACCTTGCTGCAGAGAGGAGCTGCGCACGCTGCAAACGTGCAGCACGTCAGTCATGGCTCTGCTGGAGAGTTACACTGCTCAGCAGCCGCCACAAAAGCGCTGCTGCGGCCCGCCGCGCAGCTGCACTCGGTGTACACCAAACCAGCACGCGCCGGTGCCGTGGCCACAGGCACGGCCGCCACGGCGCCGCCTCATCCCGTTTCAGCACGAGCGCAAGGATGTCAGTGTCCCACCCAACATGCACAGCGAATGCTGCACAGCCAACGCATGGCCACTGCCGCAGCAAGTAACACCGCACACAGCAAGCAAAAACTTTGGCCGCGCGTGTGGGTGGCTCACCGCCTCCCCCGCCGCCGCGGCGGCTCCTCGCGCTCCAGCACCAGCGTGTGCGCGGCGCCGCCCACGCCCGGCACCACGTGCTGTATCTTGAGCACCATGAGGCTGTGCCGCGCCAGGACGTCCACCTGCTGCTGCAGCGGCAGCGCGCGCAGGCCCGACAGGTCCGGCAGCGGCCGGGGCGCCGCCTCCCCCCCCGCCGCCGCCGCCGCC
>JAULBY010057160.1:0-10932 GCA_032358315.1 Ophiocytium majus
CCACATGATTGAATTCATTATGGCAGCCATAAGCATGAAAAACTCGCCTTTTTTCCGCGTGCGCGCATGTCTACTTTTGCAGCAGCAGCGTGTGACACGTGGACCTCAAAAAAATGTCGCCAGGATGATGTTGATAGCATGGGGGCCCAAGCTTGTGTGCTGCTTACACAACGTGGTGTCCTGACCCTGACCCTGCCAAACCAACAAAAAAAATAGTGGTCTTCATTTGCACGCCTTCTTACTTCGAAATATACCTATGTAAACAGCGTTAGCTTTGATGTAACTTTCAGGGCTCACACGACGACATTATGTAATTGCGTACATTAGGAACAACTGCTGCAACAGTATTGGCTTCAAGAATAAAGTACAAAACTCAAAACGTTTTGTGCGGAAACAACTTCAAGTACAGAAATTTTGATTGCAATTTTGGCAGATTCAGGCAAAAAAACAGCCAAGCATTATTATTATTACTTAATGATGGTGAAGATGAACTTAAAAAACAGCGTCTGGTAAATCTACCCTGCTTAAAAATTAAATAAAAGTTGGAAGCACTGAAACGGATAAATCAACTTCTTAATTAGTTAACAGCATTTAGAAAATCAAATCTTTTGATATTCATTTAATAATAATGTAATGTGAAAGGAGCCTAAAAAGCTGCAAATGTGAAGTTAATAAAACTTGGAAAAAGGTTTCCAAGTTTTGTTGTGTATATTTCAAGATAATATCCCGTACGGTATTTGAGGTACATGTACTTTGGGAAGCAAACTAACTATAATATCCTATTGGCCAGGCTGTGCGCTCTCACACCTGGGTCAACACCCAGGTACCCAATAGTGCGCAACCCTGAACATTTTTTTCAAATTGACTTTGAAAAAAACTACTTCTGAAGCACCTGGTTGGATGTAATGGAGGGGAATGCTCGAGCACACACAGTGTTCCGTTCCAACGGGGGCGCGCCGTGCACGTGTCTGTACAAACGAGTTTTGTATAACAGGTATTAAAAACATCTCTTTTAAATTTTTTCTGAAGTTAGCAAAATGCCGGTAGAGAAAAAATGTTATCATTGAAGTATTGCCCTTGTTGTATTGTACCAGGTACCACCTTTAGCCAGCCACTCGAGGTGCCCGCTGCAGTGCTTCGGCAGCATGCAGTAGTTACTGTGACAGTCTGCTGTGCCAGCGTGCTTTCAGTTACTGAGCAAGCAGTACAAGCACCAGTGAGAAAAGCAGCCCCAGCATATACACCATAAAAATGTGATACTCGAAGTACATAATTGTAATTGTCACAGCTGGAAAAATTACTGTATTTTGTATACAAAGTTTGAAAATTTCAATCAATAAGGATGCTGCTGTCATGATGCACACAGTACAGTGACAGTGTCACACCGATGCGTAGTTAGGGACGAGCCCATTGATTACCCGTAATTTCTTTTAGCCAACCAGGCGCTCGCCACCTTGGTCCCACCCAATTGGCAATGATCCGAACTTATTGTACATCTGTACTAGTGCAGTACGTGCTGTGCGCGATATTTGAAATTGTCCCTGCCTACGGTAGGCGCCTGCCTCCGCTGCTAATACCACCACCTGCGATTCATTCATTGTCAGCTACTGCTGGCGGGCATGCCTGCGGGCTTGCTGGGTCCGCAGGGCTGTGGGCTCACATACTGCGGTGATAAACTTTGCACTATTCATTTGTGCCTCAGCAGAAACGGTAACAGCCTTGTCACCCGCGCTGAGTACAAAGCAGTGTCAACTGGTGTTGTTCATCAGCTACTGAATTAACTACAGGTGCCGGTGTGACATTAAAGCACTCTGTCAATATATTTTTATATCAAGTGAGTACAGTTGGGTTTGATTTTGTGTGCAAGCAGATATTGCATCTGTACATTCCGAAGTACTTTCTTCGCATATTTATATACTTCCCATACATATGTACTTCAAGTGTACTGTGTGCACATCATATGTACAGCACTACATGATACTTCAGAAGTATATGTGTACATATCATTTTCTGGTCACACGCACCGTGTGCAAAGGGCTTTCCGCGCCCTAAGCGGAGTTTAATAAGAGTACATATAAACACCTCTCGCACTGTAACATAGCTACACGGCTCAGTGTAATACTACGTGTACAGTGACTGGGGCACCGGGGCACTGTTTGACAAATGTTGCAGTGGCGTTAAAGTTTAACTCAGAACTACTGACACAACAAATTGGACAAGAATGCGTGAACTAATACTGCCAGAAGCCTGAGAACCTTTAAGCCACACAACGTTAAGTAGGACACGGGAGCCTCTACTTCCCTGCTACCAGCTTGTGCCTTGGTAACCTTCCCTTGCTCTTGCTGCTTTTCTTCTGTTATACTTTCCCCTCTCTCTCTTTGAAAAAGATATTCCCCCAAGAAATCTTGCTACACAAAATTTACCGGTATTCTGCATCATTTCTAGCCCTCAAGGACACTGACCGTCGCGTGTACTAGTAGTAAGTGCGGGGCTCTCTGGTGTTGGACCAGGTGGGAGAATCCCCCCATGGGCTCGGCCTGGCAATTTCAAGTTCTTCAGCCAATTATGGGCTTAGCAACCTGTTAGGCTCCTGTCACAAAATACATTATTTGTTATATGTATATTATTATATTATTATAATATTATATTATGTATTATATTATTATATTATTATAATACCATTATATTATATTATTATATTATATATTATATTATTATATTACATGTTATTAATTAAATTATTAAATTATTAAAATATTTATTATAATATTATTATAATCGCCACCTCTGCAGCTTCAAAAAGAATAAACCCGAAAAACGGACTCTTTTTAAAAATAAAATAAAAAGAGGTGCACCGTAAATATTCGCAGCAGAGTACGCAGTTCTTGTACGATCAAAAGAAGGCTGAAAAGGTAGCTGCCATGACGGGGCAAGTGTGCCAGGCCAAGGGCCAACGCTCGTGGATGATGTAGCCAGTGGCACATTTGCAACACCAAGTACCCCACACTGCACGTGCAGGCTGAAGATTTTGATCCTCGGGTTACATTTATTTTGATAAAAAATACTACTAGTATTACTGTAACAGTATAGAATTACATGTACCATATACATGCATATATATCTATTACATGTACTTCTAGAAGTATACACCGTGGTAGTACTTCTGAAGTACTTGAGGAAGTTATATTTATATTACAGTTCGAAGTAACATAATTAGTTGTTGAATAAATTACAGTTAAATGCACTTGAAGTTTGTACTACTAGTAGTACTTCGAATTATTTGGCTTGTAAGACCCTTGGGAGCAAAGCGTTTTTGTTGCACGTAACACGTGTGTGGGCTCTGCTGAGCAAAACCAACAGACCCTTTGACGCTTGCAGAATTTGCTCACGCCCTTCAAAACACACGATCGCGAGACCGCGAGTTCGGAGTGCTCGAACTTCAGGGGCTAGCCTGCTTTGGCCTGACATTTAACCGCAGCCACGGCCCTACCTGAGCTCAGCTACCTTTTTTTATCTTTTTCTCACAAGTGGGTTCCTTGCGCATCAGGTGGCCGCCGAGAGGCGTGGCGGGTAATGAACACAGGTATATGTATATTTTTTCAAGTACTTTGAAATACATGCGTTTTTGGGCGCTGCGCTGCCGCACAGCCCACGGAACTTACTAGTTGAACCCGGCGGCTTGCACTCATGATGTGCATATTGCCATGTTGCGCACTCATGCCCGCATATGACGCATGTTTAGGTGGTTACATACCACACACATAGGTACATGTGTGTGTGGTACATGCTGCTGCATGCGAAACTACATAATCATCGAGTACACACATTGCTGCATGTGCGTGTACATACTGCAAGTGCAGTGTACCACCCACAGCACGCCCAATGGGCCAGCAGTGCCCAGCACACACGAATATCAAAGTCTCTTGGCGGCTATGCATGGGTGCATGTGCGATGCATCCAACACACTTTGCAGCAGATGGAGCATGAAACAGCCAAACTGTGCCAGGTGATAGGTGCAGCCTGAGTGAAATTGCCACCCAGAACTTGTTTGAGTGTATAGTACAGGTATGTCATTGTGCCAGTGTTGCGGGCATGTGCACGTGCAAGCACTTGGGCATAATCTGATGTCGAAAGCGGTTTCACCCGTGCGCCCAATGCAATGACGCGCCGGGCCACAGTGACTCAAGCTTACAACAACCGCTGCTAGAATCTTTCTAGCGCCAGACCAGAGAAAAAAGGCGTGCGGCGCTCACAAATGGTGCAATTTACCAAGCAACAGGCGCACCACTCAGCGCCACTACGTGAAGACATTCTGTTCAAAGAGCTGTAGCAGTGCCGCTGCCCATTGGACTCTGCGTGCAGCACCCACAGCAGCCACGCTCTCACCAGTTGCCTGCGCAACGCTGCCTGCTGCCGAGGCGCTGTGCCGTCGGTGCGCTGATCCCCGCGCACGCAGCCTCGGAGTGACTGGCCCCCCCATACCCGCTTTCCCATCAATTTATCGGCGCGAGCCAGCGCGTGCCTGTGCTACCGCGGCGCGTGCGTCCCCAGCCTGAGAACAGGGATGTAACCTTAACTAGAACGCTGTTGGAGCGCTGTCTCGCCAGTACCGGCCGGGCATCACCCTCAAGCTCCTGAGACTGAGGGCTGCGCTCCAGCGATGCCGGCTCTGTCTTGGGGTACGCGCCGGGCCCGTCTGCCGGTGTCGCCACCTGCCGCGCCGCGCTGAGTGCCTCCGAGCCACCTGTGGTGGTGGTGGACGCACCACTGGTGGCAGCCGCAACGGTGTCCTGAGCAGTCATTACGCTGCTCTGGGACGGCGACGCCAGCAGCTGAGCCTTGCCTATGGCCAGCACTCTGGCCAGAGTGGGGGGGGTTCGGGCGGGTCCCCCTTGTTCTGGCGCAGCCGGGTCGAGCGCAGATGTCATTGACCTTGCTGCGGTTGTGGTGCCAGTCGATGGCACTGCCTCGTGCACACCGCTGCTGTCGTGCAGGCCACTGCTGCCCTCCACGCCTGACTCCTCCATGAGCGCGCCGCGCGCCGCGATTATGGCTGCATGCAGTAAGGCAGTTAGGGATTGTGTTAGAAGGCGACTGTGTCACGCTGGCAGTTGTCGTCGAGGACGTGCTCGTGGACTTGCCGTCATGTCGCATGTATTTTGGAGCTGCGAGTCAGCCATGGCGCTGTCACATGGTGGGCATGGCTCAGACGTACATGCCATTGATAACGCACAACTAACCGTGAGGACGCTCAGCTAGCCGCATTCCATCATGTGCGCTGCTGGGGACTGATGCAATTAAGATGATGATGATGAGATGAATGGAGTGCATAATGTTACTGAAGTATGTCCCTGTCATGTCCCTCAGGCGGAGCTGTGCAAAGGCAAGTGCACGAGCCAGAGGTTTCCATGCTGGCCGCGCACTTGGGTTTAAGCATTGCCATATCGTGTCAACCCCATGACAAGTTTGACATCACATGCGCTCAACTTGGCTATGATTATGGCAGAGCAATGCTAAACTACATTTGAAAAATTGACATGTTGATTAAATATGATGTGTATGTTACATTCCTTTGAAACATTATACCGGTATATAATGATAAAAATTATAATCAGGTTAAATAGGTTTCAAGAATTACTTTTGAAGTAAGAATCAAAATTTCCCATGCGTGACGGTAACATCGTGGCACAGTATGCTGTGTTGGGCGCACATTCTGGCGCATTTCTGCGGCTTGATGCCGATATTCTCCAAGCACACGCCATGGTGTGCACGTGATGCCAAACGATGAAATACAATTGTGCAGCATGCCGATTTGCCCACGAGTGGCAGGCGACGCCGCGCAAACACGACGCCTTAGGCTACTAGGCCCTCTGCCACACGCTCAACATCATTGACACCGCACTTAAAACGCAGCAGTCTCGCACCAGGTTAAAAAATGCCAAAGGTCGAATCATGAGCCGCCAGCGGTGCTCTCGGCACACCTGATAAGCGCAAAACATTGCTGACAACACCACATACTTGTGATCCTCATAGGTAACTCAGTGACACTTGGGTTACAGTATCCAAAAGCGTAGTCAACTCACCTGAGGGGCTGAGTGCCAGCTGGCTCCAGCGCCACCTTGCCTGTTGTGCGGCTGCCGCTTGTGAAGCCGCGTATGTGGTGGTGTCTTGCATGGCAAAGAAAGCTGAAGTCGCTCCGCCGGTTGGCACGTCAGTTGCGTGGCAGTTCATGGGCACCAGCGACACAGACTCCACCCAGGTAGGGTCTGACTCCTTGGACGCTGGCAAGCGAGGAGGCGCAAGTTGAGGCGGACGCACGTAGAAGCAGCCGTGAATGCTTCAGCAGCATACTGGTACTACGTGGCAGTGCACATGAATAATTTTTTTGTTGAAGTACCTGTCATCAATACGTACCACCATCTAATGTGATCTACTTCAAAAGGTATAGAAGATCTTGGTATGCGCTGCGGCTACCCCCCCCTTAAGAGCCCAACATGACATCTGATGGGTAACACGGGGTCATACAGTACTTCAAAGTACTACTAGTATGTGCAAAAAAAAAGATCGCTAAGTTAAACCCCAGGTACCATAATGGTGCCGTGGAATGTGCCGTGTCTTATCCATGTGCACAAGTGCACGGGCCAGGTTTGCTCTCACCATGCACAGCAGGGCAGAGGATGCTTTCCAGCAACTGTTGCAAGTGTACGACGGGTTACTTGAGTGGGGCTGCCTGCATATGGCGACAAAGCAAATCATCAGCTGTGCTTGCATTTCCAAGCCATATGGCGTCTTGGACGGTGGTGCACTCTATGCCACCGCAAGCTGGTTTGCATCGTTATGAAGCCGGGCACGCGCGCCCTGGATGGCGCACGTCTAACAGTGTGAAGCCAGAGGAAAGCGCACATAACACATACCACTAGTAGACTAAATACTTCTGAACCATCAGGTACGATACAGTTACAAACAGTAGTACACATGCTGTGGCAGTACTGGCCTATGGTACACCGTAGCTGCAGAAGGCTTGAATTGAGTGGTACAGCGATTTGCTGTCTGGCATGCCATGAAAGCTCAGGGCACAGCCGTGTCTGGCGCTTACTCTTGTTCAACAACCCTGTTGCAGTAAAAAATTACAGGTCCGTTGTTGTACCTGACCGCTGTGGCCACTGCAGCAGGTAAACGCGCAAACCACTTGGCACCATTGCCACACCAGCAGCAGTTAAAGATGCAAGTTTGCAGCTTAGGTACAGCTTGCTTAATTCTCATCAAGTTTCGTGTCCTGACAGCAAGTCTCACCTATCACCACCATGTGGTTTCGCGGCACCAGCGTCCAGTTGGCGCCCCTGCTGGGTGGCTCAGATGACACAATCACACTCCTTCCCGGCTCAGACTCTACAGTCTCCGCCCTCAGCTGGCTGTTGACCATCACTCAACGGCTGCCAGTCAGGTAGTACAGGCTTGGCGGGTGCTGCATGGCGCGCAGCGTCATGACAGCAAGTGGCGTGCAACGAAAACACGAGGTGCAATTGCCAAGTTCAGTGAAGTGCGTGCGGAGACCATGGCTGCATTGCCCAAGAGCTCAGTGAGACACATGGCGTTATATATATGGTGTAGATGACTCATGCACTGCCGTTGTATGTTAACATCTCAAGTTCACACCATGTTTAGTGCCCCTGCAGCATGCCACAGCTGCCAGAACCCACTCAGTGAGTCCGACATCCAGCTGATACCCACCCGACCCGCAGCATACCACACCGCCACGTGCGCAAATCTTAGACAAAAAGTTCGCAAGGCTTGGCAAAGTGAAAGCAAACGAGAGAAAGGTGTGCTGCTGGCTGCTTCTGTGCTGTGAACAGGCTGAGCTCAGTCAGCAGTTAGCTACTAGTACCATAACAGTGCCGCTGGTCAAAGGTTTCTGGTGCTGGTACAGCCGCTGCAGCAGCTGTGCTACACCTTTGGTATCATATGCCCACAGCACCGTGCAGAGGTCTCCCTGGTGCCCCTGTATTATGCACTGCAGTACACGGACTACACAGGTTGCACCATGTGGGTTGCACAATCATGCGACGCCCAGTGCTTGCTGCGCTGTCACTACGCCATACTGCAGCCGCCTACTCACCTGAGCAACGGAGTTGCGGTACCGCGTCATAACCACCGAGTACCCGTCCGACAGGCACAGGTTCAGGCTGCACGCCGGCGGCACCCTGGCGCCATCAGGCCCCACTGGCAGATCATTCTCCGCCGCCGCCACCCTCTCCAGCACGCATGTGATTGTCTTGCTCACCGCGGCGGCCAGCTGCTCAACAGTCAGGCGCCTGCCCAGGGGCTCGCCAACACAGTCCAGTAAGGTGGCAAAGAGAAGCTCGCTGTCGGTGGTGCCCTCAACGGTGGCGTAGGCGGTGTTGGAGAGGGCGGCCAGGAGGGAGCGCTTGGCGCGCTGGAAGCTGGGGATGCCGCCGTTGTGCATGAAGGTGTAGTGCTTGAACTGCGCGGCGGCAGGGACGGCGGCCCCGGCAGCAGCGGCACATTGTTGCAATTGAGCAGGTGAAGCGTGTGCGGTGGTGTGCGTAGTTCAGGTTCAGCAAGTTGCTCTACAGTAGCTTCATCAGTAACGATGTTTTACCGGTACAAGAAAAATACGTGGCGAGATGAGTGACTTTATGCGTAGATATTCCTCCACACACAATAACTGTGCAGGGCCTCTACATAAGGCTAGTGACTCATGACAAAGTGCACAAACCCTAACAGGTGCAGCACACGCTTCCCTGCAATTGCTTAAGCCGTACCAGAGTGCATGGTGTGTAGCACGCTGGTGCAGCATCACTTTGACGCTTCTCTTCTTTGACTTGGCAGTGTGACATGAAGTAGTTGCTAACATGTACCGGTATAACTTGTATCCGCCTTAGCAGGCCTCCCTTCGCTCGTCAAGTAGCTACAGTAGTCCCCAACCATACTGTTTGGTGCGGTGCGCAACCAGGTCTTAAATGAAGAACGGATTGTACCAATCAAAGACTGCAAGAAAACAGTGTGGGCGGGCACTGACGGTGTGAACTCCATACGCGAGGCTAGACTGTCTTGGACCAGTACCACATAGACGAGCACCGCTAATTGGTAGGGGAAAAAAGCGCCCATGCCGCTGAAGGCGCACACCATCTCTGTGAACCTCAACACGTTGAAATTGAAGTTTGTGCACCTTGAATGGGTGGCAGTTCTCGTACGACACGCGCCCGCACAGAGTTATGCCGTCGCTTGCAGCGCGCACGTGAGCCAGCAGCAGGGGCGTGGCCACGTGCCGAGCCAGTTCACCCAGGTTGGAGCAGGACCAGGCGGGCGTGGCAAATTTGACCATGCACGCGCCGTTGTCGCGCCCGTCGGCACTGTACCAGGCCAGGCCAAACCTGCTCAGCAGCAGAACAGCGATTTCAAGTTTAACTCCAAATACAGGTGCAGCACATGACATTGTGTGGGTGTGCCTGGGTGTGTAATGCTAGGCTAAGCCTAAGGTGTGCTACCATGTGTAACATTGGCAGACGATTCAGCACACAAATGCTTGAGCTATATGCCACTGCGTGTACCAGACCGTCATCAGCTGCTGCAGTGTGCGCTACTGCTAGCGGTGAGGCAATGGTGCACCAGCCAGTCGAACCCGGGTGTAGCCACATAACTTGCGTTGAACTGCCGCGGTGCAACGTACTACTCAGCCGCCTGCATGCCCGCCCCTCCTTTAGGTATACAGAAAGGTGCTCTAAAGTGGGCCATGCCCTTAAGTGGGCCACCAGTCTGAGAACTGGAACGAGTTTTCCTCGTGCGCGGCTCGACAGCGATACCTCACTCACTATAGTCGCAATGGCGCGGCAGCAGCTGCTGCAGTGGCTGGGGGGGCCACAGCATAATCTGGCTCAGTGCATGCAGGCGCGCTGCGCATGGAATTTCAATTGCCAGCCTCAGGCTGAGGCTGGCATGAGGCGCTGCGCCCTGCACCACACGCACCCCTTCCTCAGATGCACGCAACTTAGCATGAAGCTACATGTATACTCTGCAGACACCGCTGGCAGGCAGACTGAGTGCTCCACTCGGCCGCTGCAGCACCACGCTGCCACCTGCCTCTGGCACTCACCCATCTGCGTTGACCCGTATGTTGCGCTTGTCGCGGCACCCTGCAGCAGCAACATCGGTGGTTGACAAAGCAGCAGCAGCGGCAGCAGCAGCAGCAGCACGGCAGTATTCAGCACTGCTGCATCAGTGACAGTAACGGTTCTGAAGCAAAAAGAAACGGGCGCTGCCAGGGGCCCTCGGCCCTGTTACAGGGCATGGCGTGCACTTATCAATGGCAGTGTGGTGCCTTGCAAATTGCTAGCAGAAGGATGGCCAGGGCCGTGTTTGTGGGGGGTCAGAAAATGTCGACTGGTGCTGCACCACGGTGACCGTTGGCAACCTACGCTACTTCGAAGTATACGCTCATTTGTAGGTCTAACTTAAAGCGCAATGCTGCATTGTTTTACAAATTTGTCAGCATGGCTACTCTGTAGGACCGCCACTGGCGCCACAACATGACGCTCTCAGCTAGCTTGACATACATACTTCTTGAAGTACCTCTTGAAGTACTGTGGTTTACTATATACTTCAAAGAATCTGACGTGCCGCCTAAGCTTGCTGCTCGGGGGTGAAAAACGGGGTTTCAAACCGGAAGCACGCATAACCTACTAGTAGCCTCTTCTTAAAGACCAGTCTGCGACTACTCGCCTTCTCTGAAGCTGCGGTGATACTTGGTAACATGTACGTGTTGTACCAAAGGTTTACCATACATGTATGTACCTCAAGAAGCACTATCGGCTGCGCGCACCTACCTGGGTGGTAGCTCGCATCACGGCTCTGCGTGATGAGCGCTCGGGGTCCCAACTCCCCCCCCCCCCCCCCCCCCCCCCCCCCCCACCC
>JAULBY010057182.1:0-10931 GCA_032358315.1 Ophiocytium majus
GGGGGGGGGGCGGGGGGGGCGAGGTGGCATGCGGGGGTGGCACTGGTGGAGAGGCTTGCCGCGCGGCGGCCGGAGTGGCTGTTGGGCGCTCAGGTGGGTGGTGGGGGGCGGTGGTCGGGGACCGTCTTGGTCCGCAGCAGTTGCCCGGGCTGAAACTTTGGGAGATCCAACAGCCATTCAGACAAGTGGATAAGTGATGTACTCTAGCGTTTACTGGTAGCTGACAATGCAAAGCAATGTGATGAGCACCCTACTTTGGGAGGTACCCGGTAAGTGATTACAATTGCGGAGGTGGCACTGGTAGAGAGGCTGGCGACGCGCCGGCCGGAGTGGCTGTTGGGCGCTCAGGTGGGTGGTGCTGGATGGTGGTGGCGTAGCTTTGTTGTTTGAAGTGGTCGCACGGGCTGGGACTGTGGGAGGTTTGGGGTGAGTTGGGGGGGCGTGTTACTTTTGAAGCCAGTCGGACAACTAGATATGCGATGATACTAGTGCCTAGAGTGTACGGGCTGACAATGCACAACAATGTGCGGGGGGCACTACTGTGGCAGGCACCCAAGAACCAGTTGCAGAGACGGCATCTGCCCCTACTGTATACTACTTCGAAGTATGTACAGCAGTACTTCAGAAGTACTTGAAGTAGATGGTAGTACTTGTGCATATACTTGCAAGTATATAAAGTGTGCAGCATGCCAGAGTAGAGGCATGCCTTGCCGCGTTGCGCCCTAGCCTTCCCTTTCCAAACCGCGCGTCGCACCTCAGCACCTGTGCTGCGCTGCGTGCGTGCCGCAGGGCTACGCGTTCACCACGCTGGAGGCGGCGCTGCACATCCTGGTCTCGCCAGAGATGTGCGCTGAGGCATTCCAACTCGAGACGCACCGGGGCGGTTGGCCCTGGTAGTCGCCGCCGTCGCCGCCGCCGGCACCCAGCAGTGGTGGCAACACCAGCTGCGGCGCTAATGGCAGGCGCCTGTGTGCATGGCAGTGGGTGGAGCTGTGTTGCAGTGCCGGTGGTGACGGTGGCGTGCAGCAGTTTTTGGCGTCCGCGTGAGCTGGCTGGCAGGCGTTGGTGCGCGTGGGCGCGCTTAGCCGTGCCGATTTTGGTGAGCGGGGCATGGCGGCCGGCGCTCCCTCCGCTGCCGCACCAGCTGCGCTGCGCAGCGCTGGTGGCAGCAGCTGGTGCTGGCGGTGTGTTAGGCTGGCATGCCAGGCCCTTAGGCGACAGTTGCTGTTGCAGCTGGTTGAGCAAAGTGCGAGAGGATGTGAGAGGAAAAAGAGGTGTACACACATGTATTAAACGCCGCTGCGGCGCGCGCGCGGGCGCGCTGGTTGGGCGACGCCGGGCATGGTCCGAAAGCAATTGTAAAAGATGGAGGCCTGGTTTGCTGATTTTTGGGCGCCATGCACAGTTGTCCTGGCAAGTCGCTGCGCCGCGCTGCACAAGCTACGCCGCTGCTTCGGCGCTCCTGCCGCTGTTGACGTTCCGATGCGGCGCATTCCTTTCGTACAGGGCAAGAGGTGGGGGCCGGGGGGGGGGGGGGGGGCTGGAACAGTTACATGCACATGCACGGCCCAGCCATGCCCGCGTCTGCCACACCTCTGGGCGGCGGCAGTCTACTCACACTCGACAGCTGCACCGGGGCACGCAGTGTGCTGCAAAAGGCAGCGCGGCTGCGCATGGCCGATGCAGCGTGCCAATACTGGGAGCAGCTGGGTAGGGGCAGACAGCCTTGCACGCACACACAAGTGTGGCGCGCTGCTGCTGCCAGTCTGCTGAGCGGCACTGCTGCTGAGCACTGCTGCTGCTGAGCACCGTCGCTGCTGAGCACCGCTGCTGCTGAGCACCACTGCTGCTGAGTATGCTGCTGCTGCTGCTGAGCAGTCTGGTGCGGCTGCGGCGGCTGCTGCTCAGAGGCGGCCGGGGTAGTCACTGTCGGGCAGTATGATGCGGTCATCGCGCAGCAGGTCCACCTTGGGCGCCAGCAGCTGCGAGTACGCGTCGAAGTACAGTGCCTGCAGCACCGCCAGGTGGCAGCATCAACGCAGCAGCAGCAGTCACAGAGCCGCCGCATTAGCAGACCACCAGCAACAGCATAAGGTGGTGTACCAGAGCGAGCCCTGAATGGTACATGGTACGAGGCAGGTGCCGAGGTAGAGTGGGCGAAGGGCGCAAAGGGGCTGAATATGTGCAAATGCCGCTACATGTCGCCAAGCATGTTTGTGCCATGGACATGGCTTCGCCGCGTCCACCAACACACCATGTCTCCCACACCCATGTCAACAATGGCCGCTACCAGCGCTGGCCGGCGCGTCACGGGACAAAAGCTCGCACAAGCATGGCAACAACAGCCGCTGCACACGCTGGCTGGCGCGTCGCACAACAAAAAACTCGCCTGCTTGATAAGGAGGCCAAACTCGCGCGGCAGCCGCAGACCATTGTTCTCGGCCGTGGCAGCAATGTCAATGAGCAGCTTGGTTATGTCCTCCTGCTGGAAGTTCATGTTGGCGCTCAGCCCCACGCGCCCCGTGGCAGGGTCCGCGACGCTCACCACTTGCACGTCACGGTCCATGCGTGCAAGCCGCTGTGAGCTCAGCAGAAGCCAGCGCCGCGGCAGGGGACAGCAGCAGTGGCAGTGGCAGAATAGGCAGGGGGGGGAAGAGAGCAGGAGTGGTGGTGGCAGCGGCAGGGGAAAGCGGCGGAGGTGGCAGCGGCAGCGGGCGGTGGCGGTGGGGCAGCGGTGTTGGCGGCGGCAGCGGCAGTGGCGGCGGCAGCGGTAGCGGCGGGTGGTGGCGGCCGTGGAGCAACACGGAGAGGCAGGCAGGGGAAGGTGAGGGTCAACACTGGGGCATGAGCTGCTGCTGGCACTGGCGTGTTGGAGGGTGCACACGGGCACTGGCAGACCAGTGACGGGCACAAGTGTGGTGCAAGGCCTACTTCACACATCACTCTTCTGTTTATTTCAGAAGTACTTCTACTGAAGTATAGTATGCTTCGAAGTACATACACCATATGTGTAAAAAAGAACATGTGTGGAGCACTTCAAGTAAATATCTCTGTATACCGGTATTTATGTAGGTACAAGTTTCTACAGTAGTACATCCTTCAGTATGTGGCTGATTGGCTGCCATGGCAGGCGCGTCCATACCGGAGTCCCGTCACATGGTTCAAGTCCACCATGGCAGCGGGCTGAGCAGTCACACAGGAATGATTACGCAACGCCAGCAGCCGCTCACCAGGAAAATTCCCTCAATGTCGAGGGCAAAGGCGTTGATGTCCACCTCGCCATCCGTGGCCCCCATCTGCACCTACAAGTGGCCAAAATCGGCAGCAGCAAGCAGAGTACAGCGGCAACAGAAAACAACCACGGCGCATTAGCATAGGAGCGCTGATGCGCTGTGAGGGAGTGGTTGCAGCCACGCGCACACACTCGTGGCACACGGGCCTTGGTGCAGTCTTCAGAGGGGTGCTTTTGTATGTGCTTGGGTGGCTGCATACAAAAAGCAAAACGCACCAAACACAACTGCACTAGAGAGCGACAGTACCTGGAAAGTGATGCTCGCTGTACAACTACAGAGTGTGGAGATACACAAGATACAGCAGCACTGGCACAGCACCAGTGGGCCAAACGAGCAGCAGGCACACCGTGCAGCAGGCGCAAGCACAACACTGCAGCTTAAGATTTGTGCAGGAGAGAAAAGGGCAAACACCGTGTCGCAAAAGAATGTACGTACACGTCATGCGACCGAAACCGAGCACCCGGCCTCAGCATCGACACCTGCTGCGTGTCAGAGGGAGCGGCGGTGCGGGCACACCACTGTCCAACTACTGAGTACAGAGTCAACACACGTTTAGCACCACCGGCAGAACACCAGCACCAGCAGGAGCAGCGGGCACACTGTGAAGCAGCGCCGAGAGAGGCTGCATGGCGGAGGCAGCGCGGCAGTGCGGGCTCACCAGAGCGTTGGCCATGGCTCGGTAGTCGCCCGCAACCACGCCTGCGGACAGGTCACGGATGGCGCCCCACACACGCTTGGGGATCCGGCCCACAATGCCAAAGTCGATGAAGCCGACGCGCCCGTCGTCCAGCACCTGCCACAGACGCCAGTGAGGAAAGAAGAAAAGGCATGCCCATGAGAGAACTATGGTTGGCAGGCTTGAGCGTGCCGGCACGGTGCGAGCAGATGCAAGCAAGTAAAGGTCAGTTTGTCGTCCTTGTAAAACTACCTAGAAGTAGTGACATCTTAGCCCATCGCATCTTGGTTCCGGTGTTTTTATGGTGAAATGCACAGCCATCCCGCAGGAGAACTGGCCGCAGGCGTGTATGAATTGGAGCCCCCCCAAACGATGCGCTCATACTTCGAAGTGCTACAAAGTAGACTCAAGATGCCTGTATCATTGCTTGTGCACAAAGGCGTGACAAATGTGTTGTCAGATATTCAAACTTGAGATCAAGAAGGCCACAAAACATAACAACGCACACACAACACCGGCTGTCCCTCGGCCACCCTGATTCTATCATGTACCGAAGTAGCTGTTTCTCTGCCGTCACTCACCAGCAAATTGCCTGGCGCAAGTGTAGCAGCGGGCGCCATCGTCGCCAACAGCGGCACCAGAGATGGGAGCAGTGGCGGCAGTAGCAGCAGCGGCAGGCAGCAGGAGTGGGAACAAAACGCGTTGGTATCAGCAAGCGTTGCAGGGCATGTGTGTGCAGGTCACCCCAGGCACATACACAGCACACGCACTTCCAAGCCAGGCAGCAAACACCACTTTATCGCGCTCAGTGCCACTGGTCAGCTGGTGGCATCACCCACGGCACTGTGGCGTTTGACGTCTCGTACACGTTACAGCGCGGCAATGCCGCCCCCTCTCAGCTCATGCGACATGGCCCTCTTCACAGGTGCCTGGCACAGAGCGCAGCGCGGAGCTACATGTACACACCGCGTGCAGCGCGTGAGCTGGGTCATCGCAAGCAGGTGGCAGCTGCTGCCCGCGTGCTGCGTCGCGTGCCAGACTTGCACAGCCGCTCGGCCTGACACCACCATCGCAGCAAGCGACCACACACACACTCCTAGATTGAGTTTTCATACGTCTGCTGTGAGAGGGGAGACTTACCTGCGTGCACGTCGGCGTGGAAGGACTGGCACATCATGACGCTGAGGCTCCACGTGTTGAGCGCGTTGATCAGCATGGCCTCCGGGTTGACGGCGAGCCGACGGATGCCCTCCACGTCCGTCAGCGGCACGCCCTTCAGCCTCTCCTGCGCGCGCGCACGCCAACAGCACACAGCAGCAGCAGCGGCGGCAGCAGTCAGTGCCAGCAGCAAACTACCACGCACTACGCACACACACCCCGAGTACTGGCAACTGGCGGGCAGCACCCAAATGGCACCATGCGCTCCACCTGCCATTGCCAGTTGCATACTTGTGAAGGTACCATATAGTAATGGTAACATGTAGTGACAGCCGTTAACTCCAGGTCAGCGCAGGGCGGGTGATACTAGCGGGCGGCTGACCGTACTGCGTACAGCTGTGCTCTCCCAGCTGCTGCATGGTGCCTCCCGGCCGTGACGTTAGAGCACCCCTGCTAAGTAGCTCACCTGCGAATTTTTCATTGTGTGCATATTCTTTCACAAGCACAATTACTACTAGTACTTCTGAAGCACATGTTAAATGTGGCGACAGGTGCAGTGCGGCCTGATCTTCTGGTGCTGTAAAACGGGGGCCCGCAAAAGCAGTGCTGCTGAGCATCTACACACTGCGCAGCATGCGTCAGGGCACACGCTATCCGCCCAGATCATGACGCAGGTGTGGATGGGTGGCAGCTGCCATTCGGGTTCCATCACAGAACGCACATTGTGTTGCCGACACATTCACTACCGTAGAGTACACTCAAGTACACACATGAATATTGTACAAGCGCCACTTCACAAGTGTACACTAGCACAACATGGGGCCTATTCTCGAAATACATACTTCTAGTGCGCATGCAAAGAGCACTCACCATGGTCAGGACGCGGCGCGTGGAGAGGTGTCGGGAGACCTTGGGCGCGGTGGCCTGGACAATGTCGTTGGCCTGCAGAAAGTCCGTGAACTCCTCAATGTTCTCAGCCTCCTTGACAAAGTCCAGCTCGTCCAGCATGCTCGCGCGAATGTCCCCCACAATCTGCGCGTACGTGGTTTCGATAGTGATGGGTGTCAGCGTAAACGTGTCTTACCATGTGTGCTGTGCAGCGTATGCATATATATGCATGTATGGCGTATAATGTAGCTCTATGCCGTACTTCTGAAGGTAATAGTGTAGTATGGCACACGTCATACACACGGTACATAACGCGGATGTCCCCCACAATCTGCGCATACATGGTTTCAATGTATAGTGATGGGTGTAAGCGTGCTGATGTCTTGTCATGTGCTGTGTAGTGTATGTACATACAGCGTATAATGTACAGAAGCAGTTGCATGCACGGCACAACATACGCAGTCAATGACGACTTCACACAACCGTGCACAGTGCCAGCAGCACTGAGCTGGCAAGCAGCGCCCGGACCTCACCTACAATCAGCCTGACTGGCGATGCGGACCATGCCCGTGACAGTTTCATGACAGGTTCACCTGCTTGTAGGGGTCCAATGGCCAACATGAGGCCTGGTGATTCGTCAGGGCGGACAGTAGCATTACTAAAGCAGTACACAAAATGCATTGCAATCCTAACAAAAACACACAACGTACGGTGCATCCAACAATATCAGCACCTTCAAACGAAAATGATATCCACTATGTGTGTACAGATGGTACGCGGCGCATGGCAAAATTCACGCGCTGTGACCCATCCCTACATACCTCCTCCGACCCAAATGTGGGTCGGAGTAAGTATACATTTGCCGTACGGCAGCATCTCAACATAACGGTGTAGACGAGATGTCCACCATATACTCCAGCACATGTACCATACTGTATGATACTGTACTTGCAACATGTTGGCCGCTGCACTGCTCACATTGCTGAAGCTGGTACGCGCCAGCTCCGGCTGCAGGAGCTCCAGAACGCGCGCCGCAACGAACAGAAAGCCCAGGTCTGCCTGCAGCACCTCCTCCACGCCTGGCTTCTGGACCTGTCGTCATCACACGCACCAGCAGCGGCGTAATGAATGATGAACACATGATATGTGAAAGAAACTAAAAGGTTGCTAAGCCCAGACACTGCCGTGGCTGGGGCAAGAATGCCAAACCGACGCCTGTGGGGAGGTTTGCCCACCTGGTCAAACACCAGACAACTCTGACACCTACACGCCTGGCTTCTGGACCTGACATCATCACAGCGATAAGCACCAGCGAGTGAATGGTGAACAAATTGATGAAGTTCAAAGTGCACGGTCTACTGCGTGCAGTGATGTGCTTACCTTGAAAAGCATTTTGGCCAGCACCGCAGTGCTCTATGTGGCGCCATCACACAGCACCAGCAACAGCACTGTGATGCCTGTTGTACTTTCAAACTCCGCTTAGGGCGTGGAAAGCCCTTTGCACACGGTGCACGTGTGACCAGAAAAAGAATGACCAGACATGCTGTTGCCAGTGAACAAGCTGACAATGCTCAGCACGTACTCTAAAAGAAGCCTGGCATGTTGCCAGAGCACTACTCTAATGGACTGCAGCCGCATGTCCCAGGGGACCTGCTCCCACCCGTGTACATACTGTGAACAATACAACAATGTTGGTGCGTACACCAACGCCTCAACTGCAGCATTGTGCACACCACACCAGCGCCCCCAAGTCCAGCTTCAAACCGTGCGCGCCCCAACCGCGCGCGCCTCGCCAAGCACGGGCGCGCCTGCAGCAACTCCAAGTTGTACTTCAACTTCAATTTCGACCTGTGCACGCCCCAGCGCACCTTGACCCCCACAGCGCGCCTCTCGCCAAGCACGGGCGCGCCTGCAACAACTTCGAGTTCAACTTCAACTTCAATTGAAACTTCAATTTCTCAACAGCGCACCTTGACCACGACGTCGTCGCCGTTGGCCAGCTTGGCCCTGTGCACCTGCGCAATGCTGGCGCTGGCCATGGGGGTGGCATCGATGTACAGGAAGGCCGAGGAGACCACGTCGCTGCCCAGCTCCTCCCTGCGGACAGTGGCGCACAGACACAAAAGCACTCCTGTCGGTAATGCAGCACCCATGGCCCGCAACGGTACTCTGCAGCAGTGTTAGCCCACAAAGAGGGTGACCAGCACATGTAGGGTGGGGGCTACGTGATGCTCAGAAGGTGCTTAGGTCGCGTGACAAGCTATCCCTTCATTGGAGCTACCCGTGGGGGGTCAAATGCAAGGACTGCTGCGGTTGTGGAGCTGGTGATCATCACTGCTGGCAACAGCTGCTGCGCTGCCGCTGCTGCCGCTGACCGCTGTTGCTGCTGCTGCTGCGCTGCCGCTGGTGACTGCTGCTGCTGCGCTGCTGCAGCTGACTGCTGCGGTGGCTGCTGCGCTGCTGCTGCCGAGTGCTGCTGCTGCACTGCTGCTGACTGCTGCTGCTGGTGCTGCTGCGGCATGCGGCGCCGCTGCGAACACACTCCCCACCTGACAATCCGCATGACCGTAGAGAAGGAGATGGGCTCCGTCGAGTCCAAACACTTCTGGAATTCCAACACAAAATCGCCTGACACATAAATGCAGCAGCCGTTTGGAGCATGAGACAGAGCACAAAGGTCAGGTGCAGGCAGCAGAGCAAGTGGCTGAGGGCTGGTGCATGGCGCCACACACACACCCCTCCCCCGTTCACCGAAATAAGGCATGCACAAGGTGCCAGTTTCAAGTCAGGTGTGTGCTGTGACTTTTAGCGCACCGCAAAATGTAAAAACTACGTAGTACTTCTGAAGTACACCATCAAAGTATGTCCAGGTACATGCAGCAGCAGCCACTAGCCTGGCCGGAGCACCTGCCGCACGCAGCACACCATGTCTCTGGTGACCCCACAAAACCGCCCCAAGGGGGGGCATCAACCAGGCAAATCTCAGGCTTGGAATGAACACGTCTGCAGTGCCTGCATTCTACAAGCAGCACAGCCAGCAGCTGGAATGTGCGCCAATGGTGATACTTGATGTCTGGCACGTCGACATGCAAGTACAGCCGGCAGTGCCAGTGTGACAAGCGCGGCGGCAGCCAGATCTGACGGTGTGAGCACGGACGGCGGCCCAACCGCTGCAGGGAGTGCGGCGGCAGCCAGATATGTGAATACGGCAGGTTGCGCAGCCAGTTGCGACTGCCGTAGCGCACCGGGAAGGTGTGAGGGCTTGCGGGCAGCAGTGCTCAGCGCCGCCTATGCTCTGGCACTGGCTCAAGCAGGTGGCAGGCAAATTGTCTGGCGTTGAAAAAGAAGTTGTCATCTTTTGTGCGCTGCACCTTGGTAGAACGCTGGCGTGCGGAGGCATGGGCGGCGGCAGGGGCGTGGGCACGATGCGTGCTTTCAAGTGAATGGCATTGTGGCAGTGAGGTGCCACCATGCCACTGGGCGGCTTGGTTGCTGTGTGCTGGTCATGCGGGTGTGCAACCATTGAGAGGTTTTGTGATGGAAATGGCCGAGCAGGACGAGCGGTGCTTGTCTCATGCCGGGGCTGCCTCATGCACGTGCTCATGCCCTGCATGAGGTTGCCCGCAGCAGGAGGCAAGCGCCGCTCGCGCTGCCCAGCCGTTCCAGCCCACAAAACGTCCATTACATGAGGCAAGCGCCGCTCGCGCTGCCCGGCCGTTCCCGCCCACAAAACGTCCATTATGGCGCATGCGCATGACCAGCTCACTGCAAGCAAGCCGCCCACCTCACTGCCACAATGCCACTCATGTGACAGCACGCATCGTCTTGCGCACCGCCCACCGAGCACGCCTTCGTAGGCAACATCATACCAGGAGATGTCGAGCACGGCACATGACTACTTCGTCCAAAAACACCCCGGGCGTACACCTGCAACCTGCTTGGGCCAGCACCAGAGCAGCGGTGGTGCTGAGCACTGCCCATATGCCTTCACTCCTTCCTCGCGCACTAGTTGCACTGGCTGCGCGAACAGCCGTGTCCACACCTGGCTGCTGCCGCATTCCTCGCCGGTTGCGCCGCCGGCCATGCTCGCATTTCTGGCTGCCGCTACACGTCTCGCAATGGCTGCACTGCCGACTGTGCTCGCACACCGACGCGCCAGACACCACCTTCCACCATTGGCGCACACGCTGCGCCTGCTGGCTGTGCTGCTTGAAGAGCGCAGGCACTGCAGGCCTGCGCACTGCAGGCCTGGGATGTGCGTGGTTGATGCGCCCCCTTGGGGCGGTTTGTAGGGGTCGCCGCAGTCCTGGTCGCTGCCGCAACCCATGTGGCAACGGCGCCACATGGTGCACTGCCATGCCACGGCTGCGCAGCTGCCATATAACATATGTAAATGCGGTGTGTAACGTAATTAAATGAGCGCATGTATATCGCAAATACGTACTACATCGCTTTTTGGAGCGTAGAAGTACGTCTAACAAGGGTGTATTTTATTGGCATAACGTACAAATACGTTATACACCGTGACTGCAGAGCTGGCACTTCCGTATTCCGTACATCTACGTATTTACGTATGTACGGATACACACGCATGTGGGAAAAGGACGCTCCTGGGGCCGTATGTTCCCGTATCTGGCCCTCACAGCCCTGCAGGCTGGTGTGGGTGTGCCACAGCGCTGTGGCGGTGGCCACGGGGGATGCCAGGGGCCCTACCTAAGTAGCTTCACGACCTGTATGCCTCGCTGGCACCATGACTGGCTGGCAGGGCGCATGACGGGAGGGTTGTTCAAGCGTGGTGTTGCTGCTAACAGATCTATGTGCCAGGCCTCGCGGCAAGAAGCAACGGACCCAGCGCACCGTGAGGAGCACTTAGCAGCAAGCGGCGCTGCTGCCTCGCCTGCAGCTGCAGCTGCAGC
>JAULBY010057193.1:0-10929 GCA_032358315.1 Ophiocytium majus
CTGCCACTGCCACCGCCGCCGCCGCCGCCCCCGCTGCCGCCGCCGCCGCCGCCGCCGCCGCTGCGCACCTGCTCCATGACATCCCGCTGCATGCGCACGGGCGGCAGCGTGCCGACGAGGCGGCTGCTGTTGTCGAGGCCGGGGCACGCCGGCGGCACCCACGCGGGTTGGCTGGAGAGGTCCTTTGCCAGTTTCTCGGCCTGGGGGGGGGGCACAGATGGGCAACACCCGGAATGTGTGGCGGTGAGGCATGGGACGGCTTGCGCCGTGTGGCAGGCGCCTTGTGTGCTTGTGTGCCGGTGCACCCTGACGGCCCGCTGTATAGTAGTATTAGGTACAGTTCTGTAAATGGTACCGGTATAGTGGTATTTATTGAAGTATGCATTTCTTCTGAAGTACAGGTATCTTATAACAGCGAGATGTGCAACTCTCAAGTGCGTGGGCGCAGGTCCACCCGGCATGAATGGCAGCACAGCAGGCGGGGCACAGAAAAGGGGCGCCACCACCAGCCAGCAGAGAACAGACGCGGCATTTACTTCACAGCGGGTGGAGCACCCAAGTATCCTTCACGCCATGCGCCTCTTATCAGATGTTGCTGAAGAAGGCCGAGGGCCGCAGCGATGGTCTGCTGCTCCACAACGGCGGCAGTACTCCCGCACAATCCCGTCCCTGCACACACCGTAACGGGGGGGCCACCACCTGGGGCAGGACCAGCCAGCAGGTCGAGAGGCGTGTGGGTCGTCCCAGTTGGCAGGCCGGCCTGCCGCAGGATGTACCTACCGCCATCTGGAGCTCCCTACCTCAAGATCGCTCACCTTTTCCCCGTGCCCCAGCATCCGCAGGAGCGCGGGCGACAACGCCCCGAGCCGCATCTCCGCCAGCTGGTCCTCCTCATCGAAAAACGCGCCCACGGACGCCACGTCCCAGTCATCGTCACTGTCCGCCTGCTCCTCATCCTCATCGGCATTGCAGTGCTCGTCGCCGCTTAGACTGCCGTGAAAGCCGGAGCTGGCGGAAGACATTGTGGCGGACCGCCAGGGCTGCCGCTCGGCGCGCTCCAGCGCCGTCGACGCATGCTCATCCCGCTCCATATCAACGCGCTCCAGCACGCTGATTTTGAGAACCAGCGGCGGTGCCGCCTCGGGTGGCGCCGCCGCCGGCTGGGGCGCCCCTGCTGGGGCCAGCGCTGCTGCCGCCGTTACTGCCGCCGCCGCCGCTGCGCTCGCAGCAGCTGGCGCTGCGCACGCCACTTGTGTCGCGCCAGCAGCTGGCACAGCGGCCACAGTAGCTGCTGGCGGCGCTGCCAAGCCCGCCGCCGGCCCCTGTGCGCCCTTTGCTGCCGCGCCTACAGCGGCCGCAGCGCCTGGTGCCGTCCTGTTTGCCGCCACACCCACTGCTGGCACTACAGCCGGCGCCGCAGCAACGGCCAAGCCGTGCGCCTGCGCGGCTGCCTGTGGCGGCGCACGAACCCCTCCCTTGAGGGGGCCTACACTGCTCAGCCTGGTCACCAATGATGCCGCAAACTCAGCCGTGGCGGGGGATGCCGCCCGTGCCTTTTCAGCCGCTGCGCCCGCTGCCCCCTGCGCGGTTGGCGCCGCCGCCGCCGCCGGCCGCGCAGGCGCGGGCGCGCCGGCTCCCAGTGACGCAGCAGCAGTCACCGCTGCGGCGGCGCATGCGTCCGCCGCTGTGCCGCCGTTCAAGCTCCGGCAGGGTGTCGTGTTTGGTGTCGGCGTCACGCAAGAGACACCGGCGTGTGGTTGTGTCGCCAGGGCAGCGCGCGCCGCCTCCACTGCCGCATCCGAAGCTCTCGACCATGCCCGCTTTGCATCCCCTGCTGCTGGGACCGGTGCCCCCGCCTCAGCCGCTGCCGCTGAAGCATCTACAGGCTCCGCCGCGAGCCGCTGCGCTCCGTCGTCTAACTTGCTTCCCGCTGCCGCAAGGGCTGCCCCCCGGGCCTGAACGCCACCCTTGTCAAACCCTGTGGCAGCAGACTCTACCGATGCGCCGACATGCGCCGCACCGGCACCGCCCCCCGCCCCCCCCTCGCTCGCCGATTCCTTGCGCGGCGCCGTGCCCCCCACCCCGCTGTCACGCCGAGGCGCGCTCCTCGCGGATGCTTGCTCCGCCGGTTGTGTCGCCGCTTTGAGTTGCGGTGCGTCAGCGGCTGTGTGCGGTTGAGGCACGAGGGCCTCGCTGTTGCTTAGCCCTGAAAAGGAGGGCGGGCGCCAGTCAAAGTGGCGCATGTTGGCGGCGCGCGCCGCCTCGACCTGCTCCTCGCTCGCGCCCATGAGCGCCAGCAATGACGAGGACATGTTTGTGCTGCACACCGCCATGGCCGCCTCCACGCTGTCGTCGTCGTCGCCGGAGTCGTCATCTGCGCAGCAGAGAGAGGTGCACTTGTGCCTGCATGAGTTCCGCCACTGTATTATGGCCCACAAGGCATGGTAGCATGAGGTAGGGACTCCAGACGGCGGGATATCCTATGGCGGGCCAGCCTGCCAAGTCAGACGCCCCGCTCGCCTCTCGTTGTGGTCCGGTGGTGGTGGCCCCCCCGGTAGTGGTGTGTGCGGCATGTGCGCATTGGCTATGCAGCGGATTCGAAAGCAGCAAGCACCTGCTCGCCGCATGCGGCCGCTTAAGTGGGGAAGCTGTGCAGCGTATGCAACAGAGCAGCAGCGCGCAGGCAGGGAAGGGGTTTGGGCGTTGGTGTGGGCAGGGAAGGGGTTTGGGCGTTGGTGTGGGCAGTGACGGCACCAGCCTGCGACCGGGCCCGCCACTTGCCTGACAGGCAATGCAGGCGGCACCGGTACTCAGTCGGGGGGCATCCACTGAAAGGTCATGGGTGGAGGCTCCAGGGACGCATGGAACAGGTTACCTAGTCTACGCACCGTAGCCATAGTCGTAAAAGCTCTCTTCTGAGCTGTCACAGTCATCGTCTCGCTCCTCCCCATCAGCACCTTCCTCGAGCACTCCTCCTGGCATGTCTGCGACAGCGCGGAACCTGTTCTCTGCTTGCGGGTCTGCACTTTTGCGAGCGCGCTAGCTGCGAGAGCTGCTCGTCCTGCCTCTGCACCGTTACGCACCCCTGCCTGGGCGGCGCACTGAGCGTTCCAGCTGCCGCTGCCGTCACCCTATTTGCAGCAGCATCAGCCACCCCCACCAGTGTGCCTTCCTGGTGCAAGAGCGTGTACTGTGCGTGTGTGTGCCTGCTGCTCGCCTGCAACCCCCCCCCTCGCCTCCCCAAGCGGCGGTCACACAGTGGACCACGACAAGGCCGTAATTCTGCCTGCTTGCCGTTTCACGGTGAAACGTTTTTTGTTTTTGCCCTAAACCAACTGAACGAGCAGCAGTCACTGCGAAATCAATGCCGGCAACCAGCTCCTCCGTGTTACACTGTGTTGCTGCGGCGTCTGCTTGCAAAGCAGCAGCGGCCGGGTGCGGCGGCTGCACCCCCCCATCGGCCTCCTGGGGCAGCAGTTGGTGCGCTGAGCAGTCGTGGTCGTTCTCTCTCTCTTCACTGTTCAGCAGCAGCAGAGAAGAGGTCGCAGCTGTGTGTGTAGCTACCACCACCAGCAGCAATTGGTGGCAACGCTTGTTTGTGCACCGGCTCTTGGCAGCAGCAGCAGCGATGAGGACCTGTGGCAGCGGCAGCTCGGAGGACGTTGTCGGCGGGCGTCCGGCAAGCAGGGAGCGTAAGGACTGCGTGCCGGCGAAGTCCCCTAGGATCAGGGTAAGAAGGAGAAGAAAGAAATTCTTACTTCTAGGATGGTGGAATAATTGACCCGGGCTTTGTTTGCTGCGACCAATAAAAACACCTGGTGTCGTCCGTGGGCCTTCTGAAACCCCAGGAGCGCAGGAGCAAACACCTAGGGCAACACTGCCACACAGAAGGCGGTGTTTGCCGCGTCGCGGCACGTGCAGGCAGCGTGCGCGCATGCCGATTTCTTTTATGCACGGCTCGGACCGGCTTGCAGGGGACGCGCTGTACCAAGGCCGTGCGGCGCACGCGCTGCTAGGCACCACGCGGAGCAGGTCGCACGCCCGTCACTCACCCTACTTACGCCATTCGGGTCAAACCAACCAACAAGCGCGGGTCACCAACAAGTGAACGAATGGAGGTGCGTGCGCGCGCCAATACAGCAACCACTACTGAGTGGCGCTCGCATGCTCCGAGTGGGCAGGCCGGCCCGCCATAGGATATACCGCCGTCTGGAGTCCCTACCTCATGCTCCGGCGTGTCGCCAAGCAGTTTTCTTGAAGGGTCGAGGAATGGCGCAAATGTCCGGTGTCGGACACGTGCTCAGCAGAAGTTTGCATGTGTCTGGCACTGTGCTCGGGCGCGCAGCGCACAACGCACCACATGACACTCATGATGACAGCTTGGCGGGTGGTGTCTGGCAGAACTGTGTGGCACTGGGGTGTGGGCTGAGCTGCTACTCAGTCTGCAGCCTACGCCGGTGTGCCCTGGTGACGCGTGCCCAGGCCTGCAGCCACACAGTGCGCACGGCGCGCTGATGCACTGTGCCCATGGATGAGCGCGTCCGTTTCTCCAGCAGCCATTTAGACACTTCCGCAGGCAAAAACGATGCCTGTGACCCTGCCAGCCGGGCCATAATCCGGGAGCTGGAGGAACGTCCTGCAGCGCGCGCTCTGTGGCTGCGCGCACCGGTGACGCAAGCGTGCAGTGGTGTGCGTCATGCGATGCACGACTGGGGCGCATGTTAGCTGCAACCGTGTGGCCGTATGTGTGCGCATTGTGCGTGCGGGGGATGACCCTGCGGCGCCTGCGTGCGCGCATTGGTGCAGCATGGCTCTTTATCGCTGCTCACATCAGGCCACGATGCACATGCGCAGGCACCAATGGCATGCAGCGCGGCAGCAGCGGATTGGGTCTCCGAGTAGGGTGCGCGCCATCCCAGGCCGCCAGCAATGCACGCCACGGACAGGGGACGCATGCGGCGACAATGCACACTCATTGACACCATCAGCAACGGCAATGTTAACTCATTGACACCATTACAAGTGGCGCCGCTCACACAGCCCGTGGCGCACTGGTGTCACCGAGCTAGAGCTGGCGTGCCACTCACCCAGACGTGGCAAGCCGTGGCTTACACCCTGCTGCTGGCCTGAGCGTGCATGCCCGGCTTGCGAGCGCGCACATGCTCCTGAGCCGAGTCATAATTTCCCTTAAAAATGACCTTTGATTGATCACTTGATCCTCACGCGCGGCAAGTCATGGCTCACACCGTGCGACCGGCGCTTCGCCAAGTGCGCGTCGGCAAATGCGCGCGCAGCGGTAGCGCATGGACTATTTTACACGGGCGGCGCTGGCGCCGGCAAGTAAGGTTCGCAAAAGCTGTTGGCGCCTGCGCCTGGCAGCGCGCGTTCGGCGAGGCGACCAACCGCCACCCGGCACTGTGACACACACCTGCGCTTTGGGAGTGGAGCGGCTGCTGCCTCCAGCCAGGGACAAGGACAGCTGCACTGGATGCGCACGACGCTGGGACAGGCGAGGCAGCCCGCCGACACCCAGCACCGTGACACACAACCAGAGCCAGGTCTCGAGGCGTGCGGAGCGTCTGCGTGGGCGGGCCGACCCGCCATAGGATATGCAGCCGCCTGGAGTCCCTGCCTCGCACAACTTTGGGAGCGGCTGCTGCGGCCGGCCAGAGACTGGGACGGCTACACTTCATGCGCCAGATGCGGGGGCGGGAAGCGCGGCGCCCGCCGTCCCCGCTGCAGCCGCTATGGGCTTGCTGTTGCCCAGCCCGGGGAGGTCGGACGCCTGCCAGCTGTCGGTGCTCGAGCGCGGCTGTAGCCTCGAGGCGGCGACTCCGAGGGCCGCCAGCAGGTTGTCGGACGCGCTGGTGCGCCACGCGGCGATGTAGGTGTCGTCGTCGATCTGGCGCGTTGACGCGGCACGCAGCGGCGGAGCGGCGGCGGCGGGGTTATGTGGCGCAAGAGAACGGTTGCGGTTTAGGCGTGGCAATGGTGCGCTGTGATGGCGAGAGCTGTGTGGCTGCAGGCGGCCATGATTATGCGGCCACTGGCACGCCTCAGCCGCACGCGCTACGCGTGTGTGCCACGGGCACACACAGGGCTAGGAAGTTCTGCGTGTGCGTGGTGGTCGCTCTTCGTGTGTGTGGCGGAGCGCTGCCCCCGTGTTGACCCTGTGTGTGCACCGTCCAGCATGTGCACCTGGTTGAGGGCCAGACACTCCAACATGCCAGCGCTCAAAATGGTAACTACACACACACGCTCTGCATGCGGCCAAACCGCCTCCTGTCGCACCGCCAGCACGCCACGCTCACTACCTGTGTCCTGCGCGCATGTAGACGTTCACACACGTCAGCAGTCCAATAGCATGCCACGCGGCGGCGCGCACCTCGCCAACATCGTACTCCGAGTTGTCGCGGGACCACCGGCCATCCTCCGCCCCCCCCGCCCCCGCGTCTGCCAGCACCTCCACCTGCAGCTGCACCTCCAGGGTGGGCAGCGTCGCCACGATGCGGCTGCTGTTTGCCAGCCCCGGGTAGGCAGGCGGCACCCATGAGGGCTGCGCCGCCAGCTCTTTCTCCCTGTCTCCTGCCTGCACACAGGGGACGGGCATGTCAGGGGCGGCATGCTCCGTGAAGCGCCCTGGCACAAATCAGATTGACCGGTATGGCAACAGGTGGAGGTAGGGACTCCAGACGGCGGTGTATCCTATGGCGGGCCGGCCTGCCCGCTGTACTATAAGTGTACAAGGTCACTGGAGCGCCTGCGCATGCGCACCGTTGCGCCGCTAGCGCCTGCGCATGCGCACCGTTGCGCCGCTGGCGTGGTGCACACTTTCGGTCATGCGTGCGTGCCCGCGCGCGCAGACATGATGGGAGACACAAACTGCCTCCTGCTGAGCACGTAGCGACGTGTGGCATGTATTAATAGCGTATGCTCTTGTGGAGGGGTTCTGTGAGTGGGGGTGGGCCCACCCACACAAAAACTGCCCACAAGCGGCACACAGTCAGCAGCACCATGGCCGAGACATGTGTGCCAGTGTATGCCCCCTTAGTAACTGCGCAAAGTGCCACTGCGGCACAGCCAGGTGGCCGCAGCGTGATCCGCGACCTGGCGCCCGTTGTGGCGGCCACAACAGCGACCTGGCGATGCAACGCCGTGCTCATTTGCGCGCTCGCTAGGCAAGCCGACATACGACATTCTGGCATGCACACACAGCGCACTAAACTGTGCTGGCAAACAACGCTGATGCGCACAACATCAACTGGCACCTCTGCCACGGCCGTGAGCGGCGGTCTGGTAACCTGGTGCTCAATCAGGGGGTGCACGCTCCTTGTCCCACCCCCTACCAGCGAGTTTTCTCGTGCCTGACATGTCGGGCATTTAGCGTATGCTGCTTGCCCCTGTACTTCAAGTACTTGACATGGGTGCTCAGCAATGCCTTGCCAGGAGCGCGCACGCTTCCAACCGCTCATTCACACATGCACAAGCCAGAGCAAAAGCATGCATGACCTGCGCTGGCGCGCACGCGCCATGCGCTGCCCCCCCCCTCAAGACCCCCCCCCACCTTGTCATGCTGGCCAATCAGATGCAGCAGCTGCGGCGACAGTGTGCCCAGCCGCACCGCCCCATCCCCATCCGCAAACACGTCCACCTGGTCCCACTCATTGTCGCTGCCGCCGCTGCCGAGCTGCTTCTGCGGCTCCGGCTGCCCCCGCTGCCTCTGCCGCCGCTGCTGCCGCCGCTGCTCGTGCCGCCGTTGCTGCCGCCGTTGCCTCTGCAGCTGCGGCCGCCGCTGCTGCCTCTGCCGCCGCTGCGGCCGCCGCTGCCTCTGCGGCTGCCCCCCCCGTCGCTGCCGACGCCCTCGTCGTTGCTGCTGCACGCGCTCAGCTGCGCCTCCACGCGCGGCAGCCTGGGGCGCAAGTCATCCACGGTCGTCGACGACGCCATCTGCGCGCGCGCCGACTCGAACTGCGCCACCGCCGTCAGCGCGCGCTCGTCGCGCTCGTCGATGCGCTCGAGCTTCGCAACCTTGAGCTTGGCCGCGAGCTGCGCCGCCAGGTCCGCGTGCGTGCTCTTCCCCCCCCCCGCCGCGGGCTTCAAGTGCGCCAGCGTCACGGACGGACGCGGGCTGCCAAAGGCCCTGAGAGAAGTCGACACAAGCGGCACGGACGAGCGCATCGGCGGCGACGCCGGCGCCCCGCGGACGGCCGCCGCCCGCAGCCTCTGTGGCGCCGTGATAGCGCGCGGCCTGGTAGGCACGGCGGCTGTGGGCGATGCCTGCGGCGACGGAGGCTGCGCCTGTGGCGGCGACGGCGACGGCGCCGCGCCTCACGGCGCCGCTCCCGCGCCCAGGTGCAGCCTGGCGGCGGCCGCCGCTACCGTCACCTGCGCCTGCGCCGTCGCGGACACCCGCTTGAGCGCGGCTGACGCGCCAGTGGCGTCCGTGTCGGAGGCACCGGTGCTGCCGGCCTCACTGCACGTGGGAGGGTCCGCTTCGTCGGTCTCGGCGGGCACGCTTGCCTACGCCTGAGCCTGCGGAGCTGCCGACTGCATGTGCAGGTGAAGGGTGGCCCTGTCGGCGGCGGGTGAGGGCTGAGCGATTAGGCCACCGCTTGTGGAGTCAAGGCAGCTGGCGCCGCTCGGACCCGCCATCCTGCTGGCGTCGGCGCCGAGTAGGGACGCCATGGCGGATTCCAGCACGGCACTGAGGTCCTGTGCATCGTAACCGTTGTCTGAGGGTGGATGGGAGGGTGCGGCGCCGGGGCTGCGTGGGTAAGGGTGGCGGCAGTGACTGAGCCGGTGCTAGCGGCGTTGGTGGCGGCACAATTAAACCGTATGGAAGCGGGGTGCTGGGTGTGTGCACATGCATCGGGAATGGCGCGCTTGGCAAGTGCGGTGTCGTGGGGGTTGACCACGGCTTGCCGCGCTTTGCGCGTCAGGTCAGTTGGCACGCACGTCGTAAACCGTTGGACCAACCCACGCAGGAGGCGCACGCGGACACCCGTCTTCACCTAGGCAGCATGCCTTCATACACTAGCAGTGCTTGTGAACTCCTCATGCATTTCGCGCGCACCGTGCACGGCCGGCGTGCGCACCCTGCATGCGGCTGCACGCGCCCCCGAACATGGTGCGACACACACGATGCCCTCTGCTGAGCGAGTGAGCGATGCCGGCTGAGCAAGTGAGCACTGCCGGCAGTCTCAAAATGTTTTGTGAGTTTGCACCTGGACTGTGCTGGCGACGGCCTGGTGATTGCGCCAGTGAACATCATAGAATTAGAGGGTTGCACGAGCTGCAGGGCGCGCGCCTGGATGCCGAGCCGGTGACACATCATGTGCTCAGCTTCGGAGCCCTGCGGTTGTCGCAGGTGCTGGGCTGCTGCGCATGTTGCAGCGCTCCTACTGGCGCAATTGCTGCAATCGTTGGTGCGGCTGCCAGCCACTGCTAGCCGCTGCATCCCTGCGGACTGGCGGGCGGCAGGCACTGCTACACACGTAGAAAGCGGCTACTTTAAGTTAGAGTCTCTACGCATCCTGCTGTAGGGGGATGAATGCGTGGCTGGGCGCCAACTAGGCTGCCCGCAGCTGGCTCTTCGTTTTCAGTACGCCACGTCAATACGCGGGCGCAGCAGCACGCCGCGGCGCCACCGCACCCGCGCAGCCTGCGGCAGCAGCGCGGGCTCGGAGGGCAAGGCAGCTGCGTGCCTCTCACCGCCGCCGTAATCGACGCCCCAACCGAAAGAATTGTCGTCGTCGTTGGCGTCTTCAGCGCCGCTGCCGGCCGGACTTTTGTTGCGCAGCGCTAGCAGCCATAGCCCCGGCCTGTTCCCTTCCTTTCTACGTGGTGAGGTGAGTGTGTTGTGTGTCGCCACACAACACGCGCGTGCTTTGTGTGAGTGAACACCTCTGCTGTTGTGCCTGCGCCGCCGCCACGCAGTGCGGTGGCGGGATGGGGAGATGACGGGAGGGCCCAGCGCTGCTCCAGCAGTCGACGAGACCTGTTGGCTGCATTGAGTGAGCGACAACGCGTGCTACAGGACTCTGGTTTTTGTCTGTTCAGCAGCTCATTTTTATTTGCCAGACAATTGTTCTTTTCAGGCCGCCGTTTCGTGCGTAACCGTAAACAAAAAACTGACAAACGTCAGTACTCTTTCTCACAGACCTGCAGACCTGCCGGGGGGCGGGGGCGGTGGGGTCCTGGGCCCCACACGGCGCCACAACCTCCAAAGGTACCTATCTTATCTATGCCATTCACAGCCCCCACGCGCAGCACACACGCGGTTGAACACAGCGCGTGCCGTCCTGGCGACGTGCGGGGCGCGTGCACTCTCGACAGGAGCTCGAGAGTAGCTGCGGGGCTCTCGACTCGCAAGGCCTTAAGGCTCTCTCACACATCCATAAGTCCACAAAAAAACCTTGCTGCCGCGCGCGTGCGTGCGTCGAGGGCTGCCCCTCGAGCTCTGTCGCTCGCGCACGGCAGGCAGCAGCAGCGGTGGGTGCCGCCGGCGTGCGCGCGTGCCTGTACACGTGACGTCTGCCTCATTGATCGGAATGAAGCAATTGGCAACACAGCCTCTCAGTACAGTGCACACGCGCCTGCTGAGGTGTCCAGCGAGCTCTGATGTGGCGGCGGCGGCGCAGCGACCGCCTCCGCACCGATTGTGCGCCTCCCTCACGCTGGTCGGGGTGTGCAGGGGCCGCAAGCTGCTGCTCAGCAGCCCCCAAGGCTTGGCCGGGACACATGTGCTCGCGCCCAGGGGCAGGCAGCGGCATTGCAGGCGCGCGGCATGCATGTGCAGCTATTCACCCCTTTGACGAGGCAGATACGTGCCAGCAGGCTCGTGTACACAGCAGTCATGGTGGACGTCACGACCTTCGAGGTGCAGTGCCCCTCGCATGTGCGCAACGCGGCGGCGGACCCCCAGCGACG
>JAULBY010057204.1:0-10927 GCA_032358315.1 Ophiocytium majus
GTGTATGTGTGATTGTTGGGGCTTGTGGGGGGGGGGGTTCTTGTAGTGGACGCGAAGGTGACAGCAGGTTAAAACAGGTACGGTGACAGGGTGATAGGGTAGCATTTTGCCGATTATGGTGTAGCAGTGTCGTCGCGGCACGTGGTGTGTGCGAGCGGGCTGGCGTCTGTGGCCAGCGGTGAATGTTGTGGTGGTGTCATTGGCATTTGTCTGCGTGTGGGTGTTTGTGGCAGTAGGGTCAGAGCAAGCGCAGCAAAGGTACACCTGCCGCACCAGTGGCATATGGTACATGTCTGGTCACACGCACCGCGTGCAAAGGGCTTTCCACGCCCTAAGCGGAGTCTAATAAGAGTACATGTCTGGAACGTTGGCGCCCGATGCGGCCACTGCCGGCGCTGTCAACCACGGATGCAGCCAGACCCAGAGTCGTGTCCCCCCAGACGGTGAACAAGTGCAACGCGCCCTCTCGGGTGCCGCTGCACCGGAACATGCGTTCTGCCGGCACGCGCACTGCTGAAGGGGGGCAAGGGGGAACGTACCTGAGCCATCGTCGTCGCCGCGTGCGAGCGCCGCCGCGAGGCGTGCGGCCGCCACAAAAGCGGGCGAGTGCGCTGCCGCCGGGCCGCCCTCTGCCAGCCTGCACCGCATTTCGGCATGTGGTAGGAGCCCGCGCGCGCATGAGCGAGGGTGCTGTAAGTCTAAGAAAAAGACGTTGCTGAACTCCATTCTGCTTACTGGAACTATCCTTGCGTCCCAAATGTGCAAACACAAGGGGTGTCACCGCAAGCTGTTTTTAACGTGTGAGAACAGGTTTGCCTCCTCTGGCCAGGAAATATCAACTGAGGCTTCGAGAAGTATGTCATCACAATACTGTTTGGTTTTAAGTCATGTAGCCTTGATTCAAACAGACTGGCGAGTTTATTTACCGGTATACTCCAAGTAATATGTCAGTTCCATTTTCCAATTGGTGTAACAACAGCAGGGCCTACACAAAGAATAACTGAAGCAGCTATTACCTGAGCAATAGCTTACCATTTTATATATTTCGAAGTATCCAAAGGGTTCTAAAGTAAATAAATACCACACTATATTACTGTTTAAAAATACATTTTTTTAGTTGAAGTTAGAAATGGATCATTGTTATATTGGCCACATCACACCAAAAGGCTGAGCAGTTTTGCGCACGCGACACAGTGCGCGGACAGCACCCCATCACTTGCTGCGGCATAGCAGAGGCGGTGCTGCACGCGCACGCAAACTGGGTCACCGGGGATGCGATAGCGTTTTGTTGGGACGCTGTTGAGGACAATGGCGATGTGTCATGTGTGTTTCTGCTGCCTGCATGCTCAGCAGCGGGCGACATAGTAAATCAAATCAATGTTGTGAAATCTGCACAGCACTGTATGTGTTTGTGTGCATACTTTTGAAGTACAATGCCGGGCATGCGCCAGCGGCCACGAGCGCACTGCTGGTGTGCGCCACATGGGCTCTTGGACGCCCAGGAGCGCAAACACTTTTTTCCTACTGCAAAGAAGCATTATTTATTGTGAAGACGAAATGCAATGCCTACTTCGAAGTCCTTTTGAAGTATATTATAAAACCACCTCATAAGACCAAATAAAAGTGCGATGTGCACAAGAAAATGGTTCTGTCATGTTACGGCAGACACCACCAACAACGCAGCAAAGTATACCTACCCAGATCTGCTGGACTGATATCATCTACCTTACTTACTACTTACTTCAGTGAGCCTTTTCCTTTACTTCCTGGTGATTCCTCTAAAACTTTAGAAGCAAACTTCATCTCAAATTTAAAACCTCATGACAGCACATGGAAACAAACTTCATCTCCAACTTGAAACCTCATGACAGCACAATGTAAAGGCTGAGCACTACTTGGCCTGTTTTATTCAAGTCTCTTCACATCTGTTTATCTTTGCAACTGAAGTCTGCTGGCAATAAGAAGGGTAAGGATCAAGCAATACCATATAAGGTGCCAATTTTGCTACCTAATATATTTTCAGCAGGTGATACATGGAATGCCTGAGTAAGGCTATCTTGTAATACCTGTCATAAAATTACAAGAACATTTTTCATCTAACCCAGGAAGCTAGCAGTGCACCAAACACATGCTTCATACAAGATGGTGGCATGGTACAAACGTTGTTCAATGCAATTCCAGGCCACAAGTACAATGAGACCAATACACAGGTACAGGGATTTGATATATATAGATAGATAGGGGGCGATCACGCCGAAGGCTGAGCAGTTTTTGCGAGGGCCACCAGGTGCGCAAGCAGCAGCCGTGTCACTTCTCTGGTGACAGCGGCGCTGCGACAGGCGCACAGGGGGGCTGCACGCAGGCTGGGCCACTGAGAGCGGAGGCACAATGAGACCAATACACAGGTACAGGGATTTGATATATAAAGATAGATAGATACATATATATATATATATATATATATATATATACTGTAGTATATACATGTATGCATATATATGAGATAGAACTTACTGGTGCTTATTAACATGGAGTTTGATCTAGGGAAAGGCAGACCCATAACATAAATATAATGTGTTTGAAAAACTTTGAATTACTTCTCCTTGTTGGTACTAGACAAGGATTTGAGATGTAACATGACTGCCTACTTGCGCAGTAGGGCAGAGCAGTCCGGTAGCTCGTTGGGCTCAGAACCCGAAGGTCGATGGTGCAAATCCACTCTCCGCCATAGATCCAATACTCTTGAAGTACAACACTACGGTCTCTTTAAAATAGTTGTTTATGAATACACAAGTCTTTATACTTACCTCAGAACTAAATGTACAAGAATGAGTGATGATTCTCCACTTTTTGGTGGAAGTACAGGTGGCTGGCTTTGTGCCACAGTGTACAACGAAAATACACGACAGCAGGGAAATGACCCGAAGAACAAATCCTTAAAATGCCTACAGGTGGTGCGGCAGTTATGTTGATGGGTGAACACTTATCACCGGTATACAGTACCGGTACTTGCCTAGAAACGCGCAATGTCTTGCTTGACGTACACAAGTAAAAACTGTCAAAAGTACCAATGATAGAATCATCGAATTTTCGAGGTAGTGAAGTTCAATTGTCACCGCCAAATGACGGTGTTTTCCCAGATAAAGTAAGCGCTGGTCTTTTTTACCTGTCGGAAATCGTACTTTTTCCATGCGTAAGAAAAAAAAAACAAATCCTGTTTCTGTTGAGTTTCTGGTCAAGGCACATATGGCTTTTGGTGGAATAGGCTTTTGGTGAAATCGCACAAGCACGACCTGTTGGTAGTTGTACTCTGAATCACCCCTAGCCCTCAAGGACACTGGCTGGCGCGTGTATGTGTGGGGGCTGTCTGGTGCTTTTCACCAGGTGGACAAATCACCCCACCGGCTCCGGCCTGGCATTTTGCCCCAGCCACGGCAGTATCTGGGCTTAGCGGTCTTCCAGGTCCCTTTCACATTCGAGTCCCAGCAGTGCGCTCCCAGAGGAGGTGCTGCACGCTTGTGCAAGGCATGCGCCGCGTTGATGTGCCACGGCTGCACGTGAGCAGCTTCCGCCCCACCCGACTTGGCCAAAAGCGGTACAATGGTACGAAAGTTTCGGCGCAGTACCACACACGGTGCCGCACCGTGCGCGCTTGCCCCACCCTACTTGCCGAAACGATCACACACGGCGCCACACCGGGCCAATATGAGAGCAGAGCGGGGCGCTCCCAGAGGATCCTGCCCGCTTGTGCAAGGTACGCGCCGCATTTGATGCGCCACGGCTGCATGCGAGCAGCTTCCGCCCCACCCCGACTTGCCGAAACAACCACGCACGGCATCACACCGTGTACGCTTGTGGGCGGAGACATCTCGGATGCTGACAAGGAATATTACAGGCAGCTCTCCGCACTTTGGTGGGGGTTCTAATACTCAAGTGACTGCCCCACCAAGCCCCATAAGTCCTTGTTGATTCTAGCCTAAAACGAGGCAGAATCGGACTAGTTGTGCTCGCTGGGCATGTCACACAGGCGCAAGGCATGTGCCTCAGCGTGTGGGGCATGGCATCCCAGCCCCGGCTGCTGGGCGGCGGCAGCTGACGAGGTGCACCAGGGCTACGTGGCAGAAGAGCCGTACATTGCTGAACATGGGATTGCCTGTGGTATAGTGCCGCCCCCCCCCCCCGCCCCAGCCCCCACTGTCCCCTGCTTAACCCACGCAGGGCATTGCACATGCGTACATGGACTGTGCCTGTATAGCTCCTTCCGCCACCCCCAAGCGCAGGCTGGAACTGAAGTTCCAAATGGAGGCTACAACTCACCAGCTGCGGGTTGGCGTTCTCATCACACAGGCGCACCATGCTGAGCACATCCCATCTGCCTGGTCACAAATCCGACCTTAGAGAAGGCGAGTTACAGCCTCAAATTGGACCTTCAACTCCAGTTTAAACTGGAGGGGACAGGGCAGCAAAACGAGCCACTAGACAGGAAGTGATATCACTCTTATGTGATGCGTGACGGCGGTCAATGGGGCCTGTACCGCATTGCACATACCGCATCCGTCGAAGTACCCCAATATCCATGTACATGCACATTTCAAGTGCATGATATTGTAGTCAACATTTCAACTGCTGTAACTAGTGATGTGTCACAGCGTACAGACTTTGCATTGTACGCCGTATAACGCATGTAAATACTTCGAAGTACGGCGAATGGCGTTTGCAAATGAACGTAATCATAGAGCACATACGCCGTACATCGCGTTTTTTGGCGTTAAAATACGTAGAAATACGCGGTATAGGTGTAACGTATCAAATACTACTAGTAGTACTTTGAAGTACTTCGAAGTGACTCATACGCAGTCACCTTTCGCAAAGTATAATAGTGTGCCACACACCTGTCCGCCGCCATGACGGCGCCCTCCGACTGCCGCAGCCCCGCGCGCCCCTCCGGCCGCCGGCACAACTGCGCGCATAAAAATAGGGGGATACGCACACTTAACAAGACGTGTTGTGAGAGCTGGAGCATTGGCCATCAAGGGCCAGCATTGCCTCCACAAGATGCAGGCAAGCAGATGCGCAAAACTGTGGTGAGACAGACTCTGAATCGGTGAGCTGGCACAAAGGCATGCGATGCCGTCACAAGATGCAGGCAGCAGCTGTGCGTTGCTCACACGCAGTACTGTGGTGTACACTCCGAGTAGGTGAGCGGGCGTAATGCCTACGCAAGATGCAGGCACGCGCACGGCACGGCTAGTGCAAGCGGCCCGGGTGCGCGGCATAGCGCGGCTTCCAAGGGAGCCCGCCACGTCTAAGTGTGCAGAAGCCTTTCCGCTCAGCAACAAGTCCTGTTGAGAGCCTCTAGCACGCCGGCTGTGTGTGCAGTCGTACCTGAAGCAGCAGGGCCAGGCACGCGGGCCGAATAAGCTCCTCCTGGCTGTCCAGTCCGCGCACAAGTTGCTGCGCAGCACACCAGCCACACAAAAGGGCATGGCGGGGGCGTGTGCAGGCCTCAGTGCCCCTGAAACAGGCGCACCGCCAGCATGCCAGGGGCATGTGTAGGGTGCACACGTGTGCTACCTGCCAGCAGTTCCGCAGGCGGCGGGAGCCGGGCTTTGTTGCGGCGCGTTGGCACGCCGTGTACGAGCAGTCAGTTGTCGATTGTCATGAGTGCGCATGCGGTGTCTGCGGTTGTGGCGTGTGCGCCGCACGCCGTGGGCCGCCGCAACCGCGCAGCTGTGACGTCAAGGGGTCCGCTGCACCAGTAATGCCGCGCTGCTGGCGCTACCCTTGAACCACGTCATATGTGCGCGGCAGCTGCGTTGGAGCTCCCATTTCAGTGCCACACCAGTAGCAGACCTTGAATTGTACAAAAAAGTTGCTGTCGTCGTTTTGCTGTCAGCGGCAAGGGACATGCCAGGTTTACCGTAGTTGGTGACACAGCGCCGCCGGTTTGGTGAGGCGCCCTGGGCGCCGCAGTGATGCCCCCAACAGGGTTATCAGCCATGCGAATGCGGCGGCATGCGCGCACCTGCAGCCCCCTCCTGCCGTGCGCCATGACGGCACGGCGTGCGCGCAAGCCTCTCGCCGGACAGCAACAAGCTGCCATCCACCAGCACATGCACAACTTCAACCTACCCGTGGCCAGCTCCCCACAACTCTTTTCTCATTCAACGCCGATGGCCGTGCGACACAGCGCGCACACGTACCTGCAGCCCCCTGCCGCCATGCGCCATCACGGCCGCGAGCCCGCTGCCGTGGCATGTATGCGGGAAACATAAAATAAAGACAAAGGCAATCCGTGCGGCGAACTGCGAGTACGTTATTTGTTCAAACAATATGAAGCAAACATAAAACCAAGGTCAAAGGCGGGCCGTGCGAACGTGGCGACGCGCGCGCGCACCTGCAGCCCCCTCCCGCCGTGCGCCATCACGGCCGCGAGCACACCGCCATGGCACGGTGTGCGTGCGAGCTTCTCCAGGCACCGCACTGCGCTGAGCATCAGGCCGGCGTCCTCGCCCACGCCTCTCGCACACAGTACGGCGCCTCGGCTGCGCGCTGCGCCATGCGGCGGCGGGCATGCCTCGTCCTCCCACTCATCTTGGCCATTTAGAGGTGTTTGAGTGGCCACAGGGGGTCCACGGGAGCGCGGGCCTGCAGCGGGGAGGCACGGTGGTGGTGGTGCAGGGGGGGGTGGTGTGAGTGGTCGAGGCAGCGGCAGCAAGCGCTGGCGGGCAGTGGAAGGCAAGGTGCAGGGGAGGTGGGGCTGCTTGCGAAGCACTCGCAGCTGTCAGAGTCATGCGCCGTGGTGTTTGAGTACAAGGGCGTGAACAGCCGTATGGGCCCTATACTTCAGAAGTGTTAGGAGTACTTGTGCGTGCGGCCGCCTGGTGTGTGGGTCAGCCACACATTGCGGCGTGCACGGCTGCTGGCACACTGTTGGCAGCACCACGCGCCAGACGAGTGCCATGACAGAGCTGCTGCTCTACTGCGCACTGCAGGCACTCGGGTGGTCACCACTCCAGCTCAGCCACTGCCAACCCACTTTAGCCCAGTACATTTGGGAGAGCACGCACGCTTGCATGCAGTCTGGCCCGGCGTGCCACCCTACTGCACTGTCGTGGCCACCCTAACATGTAGCGTGAAGTTGGGAGCCTTGTGCTGGGCAAGTACTGTCATGGGCACACCGCAGCACGCGTGTAGGTGCCGCCATGCCAACACGCTTGGTCGTGCTATTGCCAGCCATGCACACCATGTGCACAGGGCTTTGCCGCGCCCCAATCGGAGTGCGCAAGTACTGGCGAGGGCACACCCATGCAGCACGACAGCCACAAGAGAAGAGCGTTGGTCTGCCAAAGGCACCATCACTGAGCCCTGGTGGAGCATGGGCCACATCATGGCTGCAAAGTCACTTCCACCGAAGCTCTGGGCTACGAGGTTTACGCCAGGTGCTGTAATCAACGCTCTTCCCTGCACTACTTTTAAAAATGACACCGCATTAGTTCTTGGAGTAACCCATTTTCTTGCTTTGTGTGACAGTGATATCAAACCCAACAGCACAAGCCCGCGCGCTCACCGCCGCCCAGCATCGCCACCAGCGCCGCGAGCACCGTGGGCGGCGCCAGAGCCTCCGCCATCACCGCCGGCAGCGCACATTACTTTGAAAATAAATGACACTGTATTAGTACTCGAAGTATTTATTTGCTTTGTGTGACAGAGATACCGGTATCACACAGCCAGTGCGCTCACCACCGCCAAGCATCCCCACCAGCGCCGCGAGCACCGTGGGCGGCGCGAGAGCCTCCGCCATCACCGCCGGCAGCGCGCGCCGCGCAGGAGGCTGCACGAGGCGCAGCGCCCAGTCCGCGTCCATGCTGCCGGGGTCGGACGCCATGCGCGCCGCCTCCTTTGCCGTCGCGTCGCTCATCGACAGCACCACGTCGCCGCGGTCGTTGCAGTAGAAGCACGCGCTGTCGCAGGGAGGGGGGGGGGGGGGGGCAGCGACACCGGCAGGGTGGGCGGTGGCATGGATTGTGTGTTGTGCATGTGTAGGGTTGCTGGAATCGTAATTTCTGGACATTACGGCCAACGGTAATTCCACCATACCCGCTGCAGATGCCTACAGCAGCCTACACATCCTTGACATCTGTGATGACCCTGCTGTGCTGAGCACAAAACATGATGAAAGATACTGCAAGTATCACAAGGTTACGGTGCAATTACGTTACGAAGTACGGAGTAATTTTGAAAATAATTACGATTCCGGCAACCTGGTGCATGTGTGTGCGGCGCCGCGGTGGGCGCCTGTGCCGTGATGTCGCATGCATTGACAAACGCGTGAGCGTGTGTGAGGATGGCGGCGGCAGCACACGCGCGCCCTGCCTCATGCTGTGAGGTCACACTGTGGAAGCAGGGGGCGCTCACGCTCCACTGCGAAGTGCCCCCTCGCTGCCGTCCGGCAGCATTAGTCAATCCATTCCGTCAGTCACTCAGTCCACCTTTAAAATCATTTGTCCCAGTCCGCTCATTCATTCGTCTCGGCGAGTGAGCCAGTGAAGGAATAACTCTTGGCTTGGCGAACTCGGGGTTCCCAAAACTCAATTAAAGCTAGAAAATCGGCTCTGAGTCTTTTTCGTAGCAAAATAGCTCAGATTGAAGTGGCGAAGCCAGCTTTTCCTTGGTGTAGGGGTTGTGTATGCTGCCGAGGCCGTCGCCATGAGGTTATATAGCACCAAACACATACTAGAAGTAAGTTGCAAGTAATTTTTTTATTATTTTTTACTTCAGTATAATGTACTCCGAAGTACTACACAGTATAAAGTACGCTATCCGCCGTGACCCATCGCTACACACAAAGCTCAGCTGGATAGCCACGCAGAGCAGCGCAACCCCGCCGCCGCCGGCTCACCTGTTTTATGCGCAGCTTCAGTTCCTGTTATTGATTACCATATTGTATTACCATATACTTCTGAAGTACTTCGGAGTGTACCCGGTATATATATTTGTTTTTTACCTTGCTGCCAGCATGTCCACGACGCCGACGACCTGCTGCAGGGCGGCGACGGTCTCCCGCGCCGCGTCCGCGTCGACGCCGCACACGTCGTCGTCGCCGCCGTCGCCGCCATCACCACCGCCACCGCCGGGTGGCTCCCCATCGTCAATGCTCTCGCTCTGCGGCGCCAGGGACGCCAGCAGCGCGCCGAGCGCGGCCGGCACAGCCGCCGCCAGCGCGTGCGGCAGCAGAAGGGGCTCCCGCGCCACCTGCCGTCATGCGTCACGAGGTGCGTAAGTGTGGGGGGAGAGACAGCCTGGGTAAGGTGTGAAGAGGGGTGGATGGCAAATGGCAGGCGGCGGTGTGCCTGAAAAGTGGGGCAGCCAAGGGGGCTGGTGTGATGACGCCCTGGGAGGCTTGCAGCGCGTGCGCGCGTGCGCATGGACGCTTGCGTCCGAGGCACTGCTGTGCCCTGTGCCGGTGCCGGCGCCACTGCTGGGGTGTTTCCTGGGGTGTGTCTCAACAGGGACAGCAGCCCGCATAGTACACATTTACCTCGCTGGCGCCGCCTACATGTACGTGGAGCGCACCAGAGCGCTTCGCACCGCCGCACCCGCCGCCGCCCACACATGCACACACCCTCTCTGAAGCACGCGAAAGTGATATTACGGTGCAAGCGCTGCTCAGAGACTGTAACCCCTACACCGCACGCAGGCCAGGGGCTCCCTGGCAGCACCAACAGGCACCCACCACACAAACACATACACACACGCGCGCGGCGCCTAGCAGCACATCAGGTACAAACACAAGAAAACACAGGCACGCTCCCCAGCAGCAGAGCAGGCACACACACACACACAAGCACACACACACACACACACACACACACACACACACACACACTTCCCCAACACATTCCCTAGCAATACAGCAGGCACGTACACACACAAACACACACACACAAACGCACCTCCAGCAGAACCCTGAGCGCCGCTCTCTTGGCGCGCCCGGCAGAGCGACCCGCGCCCCCCCGCCCCCCCGCCCCCCGCGCAGCACTGCCGCCACATGTCGGGGTGCAAATGAGATGGCGCGTCGTCGCCACCAGCCCTCCACCGCTCCCGCCCGCTCCCGCCACCGCCGCTCTGCGCAGTGGGCCAGCGCCGCATGTTCGGTACGTAAGCTGGTGAACAGCAGCTGCGGCGGTGCGTGGCTGGCTGCGGCGGGTGCCGCGTTTGAGAGTGTGATGGGGTGATGTTGTGTGGTGCGCGTTGTGGGCAGGTGCCGCGTGCGCGTGTGGCAGCAGGCCGCCCCGTCAACACAGCGTGCGCACGCGCCTGCCATGGTGTGTGCCACCATCTAGGCCCGGCATGCGCTCCCCGCCGTGCCCTGCAGAACGCGCCCAGTCACATCTAAATGAAAGCAACTGCTCACGCCACCGCTGTCTGCACGCTCACGGCATGCCGGGCCTCCCCCCCAAATACATGCTGCGTGCACGGTCGCGCCGCTCCCGCCGCGTCCATCCGCATCCCGTCACAGGACAAACAACAACAGCAGCACCCGCCACCAACCCACCCCCGTTTCCACCCCGACCCGCCCCCAAGACGGATCAGCTCCCACACCTTTTGCTGCCTGCAGAAGTGAATGAATCACTACCACCCCTGCCCGCCCCAAGGGGGACAAACTCCTCTTATTTCTTTGTGGGGGGTGTTATTATTGATATTGGGCTCAAGTTTTAGCTGCGGCTTCTGTAGCTGAGGCTAGCCCACGTTGAAGCACCAACTCCAGGATCCCGCACCTGTTGCTGCCCGCAAAGTGGCACGTCGCCGGCGACAGCAGCGGCGCCAGCACGCGCAGCAGCGCCCCCCGCGTCTCCACATCCAGGCGCCGTACCGCCCCCGCCGCCGCCGCCCCGCCGTCGCCACCGCCGCTGCGCGTGCTGCC
>JAULBY010057215.1:0-34868 GCA_032358315.1 Ophiocytium majus
CCAGCGGCGGCGCCGGCTGCGTGCGCGCCGCCAGCCCCTCCAGCGAGGTGCGCGCGCAGATCGCGGTGGTTTCGGCGTTTTTTGTGGAAGTTTAGCGGTGGTGGTGGGTGAGGTCTGGGCATGGTGCAGCGTGCAGCTGCGGGCCCAGGCAGGGACTCTGTTTTTTTTTTTGTGTGTGTACTTCTGTTTAGGGACAACATTCAGTCTTGAGACCAGGGTGTCGTCTGTCCCTGGGCAGTTGTGTTTTTACTTCAGGTATATGGCTGTGCGCGTTGGAAGTTTTGTATCAGTGCAGAAACACCGGGGCATGTGCGCACGCCGGTGCAAACCGGCGAGTAGCCCAGTCAGGTGGTTAGGGCGCGCTCCGCAGCGAGATGCGCTTGTACACATCAAGGCTGTAGCACCGAACAAGCGCGCGCGTACGCGCACGTCACTCGACCGCCGCAGCACCGTTGTCAGCATTTGATGCGGTTCCAAACTTCAAAGCCCTACTTCAAGTGCCTCAGGGGGGTGCTGCGGGTGCCACACGCCGCCGCCGCCGCCACTGCCCATCATCTGCGGCACGCTGGCGGCGGCGGCAGCGCCGGCGCCGGACGGCGCTGCGGGCACGGCGAAGGCACTATTTAGTTGCTGTATCGAGTGTGTATGGCTTTCGTGCGCATGCTTACTTCCGGACTCTTGAAGTATATTTACGTACTTGAAAAGTATATGTATTGTGTATGGCGTCCATGTGCGCATGTTTACTTACAGTATCGACTGTGTACTGCTTCCATGTGCGCATACTTAGTTACATTATCGATTGTGTACGGCTGCCACGTGCACATACTTACAGTATCGATTGTGTATGACTTTCAAGTGCGCATACTTACTGCCAGTTTTGTCTGTGCATGGCTTTTATGTGTGCGTAATTATTTACAGTATCGGTCGTGTATGGCTTCCACGTGTGCACGCTTACTTACAGCGTCGACTGTACGGCTTCCATGTGCGCATGCTTACTTCGAGCATCGGCTGTGTATGGCTTCCAAGTGCGCATACTTGCCTATACTATCGACTATGGTTTCGTGCAATGCAACACCGTGCATGCTTGTAAGCAGTATCAATTGTGTATGGCGTTCATGTGCGCATACTTGCTTATACTATCGACTGTGTATGGCTTCCATGTGCGCGTGCAGCCGGAGGACGAGCCGCTGGACGCGGTGAGCGAGCAGCTGTACCAGTGTCTGGAGGCGGTGTTCTCAACGGACCGGGTGCCCGAGGAGACGGTTGACAAGGTGCGCCTGCACGCCGTCGGAACCCTGGCACACCTCCACCCACATTGTTTGCTTTGTACGAATAAATGTACTACACTATATACTTCTGCTACCTCTTGAAGTAGGTATAATGACGCATCTTCATGGCTCATGCGAGCACTGGCACAGGCCCAGTGGAACACACTTGTGCGCCAGAGGCGGGCGCACGGCCGCCGGCGCAGCGGGGGCCGCCGGCGCAGCGGGCGGCGCGGTGTTTCGGCCTGTGTGCGGCTGTGGGCACATCGTTGTGTCTAAGCCACGTGTTCAAGCTGCCTGAAGTGCACCCTGCGTAGCCGTGTCCCGCCGCAGTTTACCTTGCCGGTGACCCCCTCGTGCTTGCTGACCTGGACTGCGCAGCCAGCCGCCCCCCCCCTTTTGACTCAGGCGGCGCCCATTTCTATGTGCACATGGCGTCCTCCCTTTCCGAACCATGCTGCACACCCACACACATCTGCATCTGCTACTGTAATGCCGCACTTAGGCCTTCTTCACCCCCTTCCACCCATCAACACCCTTACGGCCGCGCTAAGCCCTCCAACTTGGTACAGTGTACTTGATTGGCCCCCCCCCCCCTCCCCCCCCTACTCCTCCCCCTCCTCGCTGCCCGGCAGGGGCGGCATGTGCGCGCGTATGAGGCTCACGAGCTGCGGCGCGTCTGCGCCACTGACGGTGCCTACCACGGCTCCCCCGAGCACGAGCGCAAAGTAGGGCATGCAGCCGCGCTTGGCGAGCGTCGCGGCCGCGTCCGCGGGGAGCAGCTCCGCGACCTGGTCCTTGAGCTTGGGCTAGTTGAAGTTGTTGAAGTTGTTGAAGTTGGAGTTGCGGCGGCAAAGGGGACGGCAGGCAGCAGGCACCAGTTGAAGTTGGAGTTGCAGTTGCAGTGGCGGAGGGGCGGCGGCGGCAGGCAGCAGGCACAAGTTGAAGTAGAAGTTGCAGTGGCAGTGGTGCGGCAGTGGCAGGCAGCAGGCACAAGAAGTTGAAGTATAAGTTCAAGTTGCAGTGGCAGCGGTGTGGCGATGGCAGGCAGTAGGCACGAGTTGAAGTTGGAGTTGAAGCTGCAGTGGCGGAGGCTGCCGCCCTCCGGCAGCAGGCACCAGTTGAAGTTGGAGTTGAAGTTGCAGCGGTGCGGCGCTGGCAGGCAGCAGGCACAAGAAGTTGAAGTATAAGTTGAAGTTGCAGTGGCAGCGGCGCACGGGGCTGCGGCGGTTGCCGCGGCGGCGGCAGGCACCAGGTAGTTAACGTACGTACATGTACACTCCAAGATGTAGTACGGTAGTACGTTGCACGCCCTCTCTGACCCATCACTACAGTAGCAGCGGTGCGGTGCCATGGTGCTCACCAGCGCTGCAGCCGCTCTACCACTTCGCGGTGTCAATTTGTGTTCACAAACGCATGTACATGGCATGTACGCCGCACATGTCCTTTTGGGGGGCGCAAAGTCACACCGCACTTTTTGGTATAGGCTACACGCCCTGACCAATTACCAGCAGCGACACAGCGTCATGGCGCTTGGTCTGACCAGTGCGGCGGGGCATAGCACACCACCCGCTTCTGCCACTGTGCACCTGCTAATTCTTCTGACAGTTGAACGTGTTTTTCTTAATACTTCTTTGAAGTAGTAGTAGTGCGTTGAAGCATTCGTTACAAGTTTTTCACGCTTCAACTGACGCTGCACATACCACACAGTAGTACATTGTCTGCCATTTCTTACTCCTGTTAACTCGTTCCTTCAAGTTGGTGCTCACCAGCGCTGCGGCGTAAAAGCCAACCCGCTTCTGCCACTCCGCTGTGTCGAGGGTGATCTTGTGCAGGCTCGGGTGCAGCGTTTCGCAGGGCCCACACCAGTCCTGGTGTATGTCGATTACTGCGGGGGGGGCGGGTGCAGTATATTGTGCAGGCGGTGCCGGTTGTGAGTAGGGTGTTGGGGAGGCCAAAAGGTTTTCAAGAAGCACGCCATAAATCTTATCGTAATACGGTATCCAGTACTTCCAAGTATATGAATTTCGGTATATGAATTGTTTTTTAGTAAGAAGTAGTAGGAGTAGTTCATGAAGTAAAGTAATAACTGGTGCGGGCCCTGTGATTTAATATTCACAGGGCCCTCACCAGTCCTGGTGCATGTCAATCACTGCGCCGAGACAGGAGGGGCAAGGGGGGGGGGGGGGGGGGGGGGGGGGGGCAGTTTATTGTGCAGGCAGTGCAGGTCGTGAGTAAGGTGTGGGGTCTGCCCAAGCGAAAACAAACCTGTGGATACTGCCGTGGCGGGGGCCAAAATGCCAGGCCAAAGCCTGTGGGGTGATTTGTCCCCCTGTTGAAAACACCAGACAGCCCACACACCTACATGCGCCGGTCAGCGTCCTTGAGGGCTAGGGATGACGCAGAGTACAGTTACCCCCAAGTGATTTTCAAGAAGCACACTGTGCCAGTAACAAAATAGTGAAGTATGCAAAATAATACTCCAACGGCCCGCACCAGCCCTGGTGCATGTAAACTGCTGCGCCGAGAGCGGGTGGGCGTGCAGTTTTGTGCACGCGGCGGTGCAGGCCGGCAAGTGAAATATTTCAACAACAAAATTGGCACAAAAACACGTTCACTGCAAATAGTGGACGGGGTGTACAGACGCCCGTATATCTCTATGATGGAATCCGCGCTACGGTAGGTGCGAGACTTGCTGCCCTGGGTAGGCGCAGGCCCTTGCTTTGATCACCCCCTTGCACGGGTCAGCCCAGGGTGACGGCCCCTACCGGCGGGGCGACCTAGAGTTTATTCCTCCTAGATGAGTTTTCATTATGCTGAACACCCCCCCCGCTGTTCAACATTTTTTGTTGCCGTGATGCAGTTGGGCACCCTTCGTTTTTGTGACCTGCATCAAGTTTTAACTCTTGTCCATCAAGGAGTCAGCCAATCAGGTTTGGTAACCTGCCTGAGCACACTGTGGGGAACAAAGTTACGTCTTCCCTCCAGGGCTTGAAGCGTTCATGGTGAGAAGTTTGATTGGCTCGACGTTTGTCAAAAGTTAAAGCCTCCTACGTGAAAGGGGCGAAGGCGGCCACCATTTCTGGCGCCAGTACGCAACTATGCGGCGCACACCCCGGCGGTGCTGCCAGCAGCAGCACGCCACCCGCCATGCCCACTGGCGCGGCGTTGATAGATTTGGTGTGTCTTCACTATCACACACACATACCTACCGTTCTCCGAAAAACTCTTCTGGGGGTCAAATCCGGCGCTGACTGCGCCAACTTGATGGCACAGGGCTCATATATATGTTGTGCAGCATCCTTAGCCTTCGATGGTACCGACCGGCGCGTGTAGCGCGGGGTATATCTGCCGCTCACCAGGTGCACAAACCACCCCGCACACAAGCTTTGGCCTGGCATTTTTAAAGCCCCAGTCACAGCAGCATCTGGGCTGAGCAACGTTTTTTGAGAAGTTTCATTGACGCCGTGGCACCACTTTTTCATGGAAAAAGTAAGTGTGCTCGGCATGCCCACATGCAGCGGCTGTGTGGGTGCTCCAACGCTGGTTGCACATTGTCGGAAAGAGGGCTTCAGTACTTTTTTTTTAATGCATGCATGAGCACGCACGCCGCACACCCCCGCGGCTCTTTTTTTGTCACAAGAAACCGAAAACGTTGCCAAGCCCAGACACTGCCATGGCTGCGGCAAATGCCAGGGCGAAGCCCTGTGCGGTGTTTTACTCGCCAGGTCAACACTACAGACAGCCCCGCCCCATATGCACCAGGCAGTGCCCTCGAGGACGCTTTTTGTGCGCACAGCAATTTTTATGCCGCGCCGCGCCGCAGTGTGTCATTCCCTGAGTAGAGTGCTGCGGTTGCTGCTGCTGCTGCTGCTGTCGGTGGTGATGCTGCGGTTGATGGTGATGCTGCTGCTGCAACTGGTGGCGGTGCTACTGTTGCTGCTCCTGCAGCTGCTGGTGGTGGTGGCGCCACTGCTGGTGCTATTGCTAACAGCCAGCAGCCATGCGGAAGTTACCTAAAGGGTTGCCAAGCGCAGATGGTGCCTTGGCTAGGGGCAAAATGCCAGGCCGAAGCCTGTGGGATGATTTGCGCACCTGCAACCACCAAATAGCCTCAACACCTACACGCGCCGGCCAGTGTCCTTGAGAGCTAGGGATGATGCAGAGTACACCAACAGAGTTGCTTGTGCGGTGCTGCCATGCGAGTCGGCCGTTGTAAGAGAGCGAGGTTGTTGGGCTCACCTATTAGTTTGTCTTTGCTGAGAGCCACCACCTTGCTCCAGTGCAGGTCCTCCTCCGCCACCGCACTGATGGACTTCACCAGCTCATTCAGCTTCACCGCCATCTCTCACCGCCCCCCCCCCTCGCCGCTCCCCAACGCGCACAGCAGCGGGGCCAGGTGAGCCGCAGCAGCAACCTCCTCCGTTGCACTCCAATTTGTGTGTGTGGCTTACGCTGGCGGCCGCGCCATGAAGCTGCAGTCTGCGTGTTCTGCTCCCTGTGGGTGGGGTGCGGCTGCCAGGGCACTGCTGTGACGGGCAGGCTGCCAGCCAGGTAAGGGCTGCCTGTGTGCGCCTAGGCCTCCTACTGCAATGTGAGTCATCATCAACACACACACAACCGTGAAGCAAAAAAAGCTGAAACGGCCGACGTCCAGTCGAAACGTGCTGCGGCAAAAGGTCGCGAGCCGACCCGACGACCGCAGCCCCCCCCGAGGTGCGCAGCAGCAGCGGCAGCGCAGGGGGACTCCCCCAATTGCAAGACCGAAGAGGTGTGTGTGCCGTTTTCAGGGAATACCGGCACCGCAGGAGTGCAAGCAGCAGCGCACGAGCACACGCAGGGGCGGGGCCTGTTGAAATCACCCACTGCCGCCACTACTGCCGGAGTGAGAGAAGAGACCGCGCGGCGGTGGGCGGCGGCAGCAGCAGCGGCAGCGTCGCGCCCACATGTGTACGCGGCGATGCACGGGCCCCTAGATGCGCAGTAGCCGCCCCCCCGCCCTGGACACTGGCGTAGGCAGGCACAGCGGGCCATGTGGAGGAGAGGGAGGGGCAGGCACTGGCGGCTGCCTGTCGCAGGGGCACCAGCCGTCCCTCAGGCTCACAGGCAGCGTTGACATTGTCCGCGGCAGCGACGGTGAGCTCAGCCTGGCGGTGCTCCTGCTGGCGGTGCTGTGCTTGGCGATATATATATATATATATATTCTGCTCTGGTGTGGCGTGGTGGTCGCGGGGATGCGCACCCTGCACACGAGTGCCAGGCGTGCGGAAGCAGCGCGCGCTGCACGCACAAGGGTAGCTAGGCATGCACAGCGTCGTCAGCCCCATTACGTGCGGTCTAGTGGTGTGAAGCGCTGGCGCGCTTGCCCTCACCTCACCCTGAGCAGGTTTGCGCGAAGTTGCTTGGCATGTCGTTACCGTGTATTCCGCGAGAGCTGCCAGTGTTGGGTAGGTGCTACGGTAAGTGTACATGGTTGACACCCTGCTTCAGCTGCACGCCATGTGCACAGGGCTTTCCGTGCCCCAGGCACAGCTTAATTGAGGTACCTGCAGCAGTGTGGACGCGCCAGGCAGCAGTGCTCAGCGGCCTGTGAGCAGCAGTAGCACCGGCATCTGTGGCGCCACTACCGGCGCGCACCCGCCCACCGCGTCGCTTTGCAGCGTGCCTGCACCTCGCTTGGCACTCACCATGCCGCCAGTGCTCACAAAAAACCATTGGCACTCCAAAGTAGCAACCGGCGCGTGTAGGTCGGCCTGCGCGGGGCGTGCACAACGCACGACCTCACAGGTAGTGATGGGGGACGGTGGTACCACGTGGTACAACGTACTGAAGTGTATATAAATACCTGGTAGGTTACACAAGATGCTATGCCGTCGTACACCCGCACACGCTGTACATGTATACTCATCTGCATACTTTTATACCCTGTATTTACATACCTCTGAAGTACATTTCACAACGCATAATGGCAAGTTCACACGCGTTGACCCTCGGCGGCCCGCCGCGTTATCCCACCCTGGCTGGCCACCCTGTGGCACCCGCTCCCGAAACCGCGAACGCCATGCATGACATCCCCTGCTCTCCTTGCCCTGCTGCCTGCCCCGCTGCTGTCCGCACACGCACATGTGCACACGTGGCGGCACAACGCCACCGCGGCAACACGAACTGCTGCGGCGCTGGCGGCGGCGACGGCGGCGTGTGTCTGTGCGTCTGCGGACTGTGGCGGCGGTGGCGGCGGCGGCGGCGGCGTGTGGCTGTCTGTGGCGGTGGTGGTGGCGGCGGTGACGGCGGCGTGTGTCTGTCTGCGGTACTGCGGTGGCAATGGCGGTGGTGGCGGTGGCGGTGACGCTGGGGGAGCAGGCACCTTGGAGCGTGTGAACGAGTACGAGGTGCTGCAGGACCTAGGGCATGGCACCACGGCGGAGGTCAAGCTGTGCCGGCGGGCGGGCGAGGCCGGAGAGGAGAGCCTCTATGTGAGTACCGTAAATATCGGGGTATAAGACCCCTCCCCCCCTATCTAAGACCCCTCTTCGAATAGGAAGCCCCCGGTATAGTGGGTGGGGGCATCTGGCAGCAGGACCGGGGGTTACATTTATAATGTACTTTGAGAAGTATACTTCGAGAAGTATACTGCTAGTAGACTAGGACAGCGCAGTGTGAGACCCCCCGGGGAGCTGTTGAGTCCGGGTGCTGCTGGCGCCGCGTCTGCGACAGGGTTGTGAGGTGGCAAGTTGAGAGCTTGAGAGCACCGGAAGTGACTTGAGGTCGCCGCGCGGTGGGTGCACCGGCGAGGCTGGGGAGGAGGGGCCGTTGCGAAGTCAGCGCTCGCCGCGGCGCGGTGGCCGGCTGTGAGTGCGGGTGCTGCTGGCGCAGCGTCTGTAGAAGAGTGTGAGGTGTAAGGTGGCGAGTTGAGAGCTTTAGAGCACCGGACGCTGGCGCTGCGCCCGCGATAGAGGGTGAGGCGCAAGGTGACAAGGAAGCACTTCAAAGTATGACACAACAACCGCCCAAACCTGAAGCGCACCACAATGACTTTGCTGGAACCGTTTGAACAATCAGAGCTTGACGAGACTGGGGAGGAGGGCATGTTGCGAAGTCAGCGCTCGCCGCGGTGGCTGCGCAAGTATCGAACAACTTCAAGTAGAACCAGTATTGGAGCGACGCATGTTGAAGTACTGGGAGGGCGGAGCGAAGACCGCAAAGTCGAGCTTGAGCTGCTCCGGCGGTTCAAAGAAGAGGGAGATTGTGCGATGACTCTCTGAGAGTATGTGGGGGGGGGCAGGCAGCCTTGGGAGGTGGTGTGGATGAGCCTCAGGTCTCCGGCTGAAGTTGAAGTAATGAAATGTGCAAGTTGAAGTAGCGGCTCCGCTGTCCGTCTGGGCATGACACCCACCCCGCTGTTTCACACGCGCGGGTGTGCAGCATGCTTGGCCATGCTTCTCCCAGTCGCACCATCATTGCACCTTCACTAGCAGTGCTGTGCCGCGGGCTTGCATGTTAGAGTGCGTGGTGCTGAACGTCACGACTTTGCCGGCTAGCAACAGGGGACAGCATGCCTTGTCATGCCTTCCTCAGTCAGCGCACCATGCGCACAGGGCTTCCGCACCCCGAGCGCAGGCTATTACCATAATATATGGTACAAGTACTACAGCACCTGGTGTGGGGGGGGGGCATGGTGTACCGGGAGCTGGGTGGGGATGGGAGCAGGTCCCCTGGGACATGGGGCTGTAATCCATTAGACTAGTGCTCTGGCAACGTGCCAGGCTCCCCTTAGAGTACGCACAGTGCTGAGCATTGCCAGCCTTTTCGCTACCTATCTGATCCCTTGTTCTGGTCACGCGCACCGTGTGCGAAGGGCTTTCCACGCCCTAATCGGAGTTTAATAAGAGTACATTGCAGGCACAGTGGCCACTCCATCACCCCCTGGCCCTGGCCCCCTGGCTAACTCTTAGCCCACCATCGGTTGCGCATGCATGTGCTCATTGCCAACTCGAGGTGGGCTGCCCCTGTGCCGGCATGCTGGCGGAGGCCATAAGATCGCAGCTGCAGGCACTGGCCCCTCCAACAGTCCGCGACCAAGAACGCAGGGTAAAGTTGGGTTTTTTTCACATTACCGTTGCACTGACAGTACAGTGGCACAAAGGTACACATCGGAGGAGCAGGCTGGTGGCATCTGGTGGGCGCGGTGCTTTTGCAGCGACAGATACGCGGTACCAATGCCACGCAGTCACCATGCCCCCATGCGCTGGGGGGGAATGCGTACTGCTGGGCAAGTGCAGCCTCAGGGCTTGCGGTGGCACCACCACACGTGCTGTCGACCAACACATCAGCCCCGTTCTGCACATGCTATGTAGGTCTATCGAGCAGCAGCACCGGCAGCGGCGCGCGAAGGAGGCACCCACTGCCGCTAGTCGTGCAAAAACTGTTGCCCCCAGGTGTGAAGGACATTAACGTCTCAGCACCTGCCCAGGCCGTGGCCTCTTTGCTCTTAACAGCAAATCAGTCCGCCCTCCCACAATGGCAACGCGCTAACACACTGCACGCACTACACGGGGTCTTAACTAGCAGACCCCATTCCGGAACGGCAGCACTCAGGCATCCCTTGCCCACCTTCGCGACGCAGTGCACTCTCCCGGCTCGAAGCGCAGGTCTGCAGCCAGCAGCAGGTGGTCGCTGGGGTGGCGCGAGTCTGGCAGCCAGTGCCGCACCGCAGAGGCGTTGGCGCACAGGTATGGTGCCCACTCCCCCTGGTAGGCGGCGACAGCGTCGGCGGCGCTTGGGTCGTCGTGCCAGTCGCGGGGTGCAGCAGCGCCTGGGCCGCATGCGGTGTCTGGAACCAGGTCCGTTTCCTGTAAGTGGGTGGGCAGCGGCGAGGAGGGGTGTGGGGGGGGTGTTGCGGGTGCCTGGGTGAGTGGGGGGGGGGGGCGTGCATGGTGTGTGTGTGAGGGGGATCTGTGGGAAACGTTGGGCATGCTCTTGCGAGTGCTGTGAGTGCGACGTACTATTATTTACTCCTGGAGTTACTTGTAAGCATGTATGTACACTGTGTACTTGAAGTACATGTACACACTGAAAAGTTACCGGTACTTTCGTACACCAACACTTACTCACGTACTTCAGAAGTATACCAGTAGTACTGCTATACTACAAAAGTAAGTGTGCGGGTGCACATGGCATGAGGCCCCTTCGATGGACGCGCGGTTGCTGAGTTGTGATAGAGCTGCTTGTGATGCTGACTGGCTGCAGGCCTGCGTGGTGGACTCAGTTAGGGTGCACAGGTCACACTGCGCTGGGTGCAAAGGGCAGTAAAAGCTCACGCTTGGCGAACATCACAGACTCATAAGCGTGCCCACCTGCAGGTCCTGCCCCTCAATGTCGTACAGCTCTGGCAGCGCCAGCAGCCGCACAGTCTCCAGGGCATACGCGCTGTGAAAAATGTAGTCCACTGTGAAAGCACCTGGGCAGGTGGGCACAGTCGCGTTGGGGGGGAAAGTGCAGCAGCAAATAACCGGGGCTGAAATTTCTGCCGAAATTGCAGGTTGTGGCCAAAGTACCGGTACCTACTTATAAGTGGTATAGGTACTACCTTGCAAATGGAGAGTCAGCGCCAGCCCACCCGAAGGGACAGCACACGCCCGCACGTTGTTGCCAACAATTCATGCAAAAAAACAAGCACATGTAGAACCGCAGCGACCGTTTGCCCTGGCATTTACATGCCTTTGTAGACAACCACTGCTGAGATGTGTGGGTGGAGGTGGCGTGCATGCATTGCACTGTCGTTGTGCGCGGATGCCTATAGCCACGCTGCATGTTCGCGGGCGTGAACGCACCGATGCAACCTAAAGGCCGAGCCGCTGAATGCTCTCCGCAGTCACATCAAAGTTGCTGGCAAGGGCAGTTGTTCATGGCCCACATTAGCATGTTTGCTATGCGTGCACGCATCATCACATGTGCCGCTCCATGCAAGTGCAGCAGCTGCTGACCAGCGCAGGAAATACACTACCAAGTGGTCACCTGCAGGCGTGGCAGTGGTGAACGCAGGCTCGCCGCCTCTTCGGTAGGTCCGGTACGCGCTCACCAAACCCAGGCTGCACCACCAACAAACATACACAAGAAGCAGACAGGCAGGGGGATGGCTGCTTGTTGCTGAGCACCAGGCATGGTGTGTGAATGTGGTGCGGGCCCCCAATGGCACGCCGGGCAGGGATGTCTTCGAAGGCGCGCGTATGTGAGTCCGGATGACCCAGGGGCACTGTGGTATAGGAAAATGTGATGCATGATGTTTCTTAACCTTTTCTGTGTGTTGACACACATGAGACACAGGTACAGACCTGGCCATGGCCGCCACCGCCAGTATACTGGCAAGCACACACTTGCAAGTGCGCATAAGTGCTGAGCGGGATGTGGTGCTATGATGCAGACGCTAGAGGCCATGAGGAGAGGATAAATGCCTTTACATTATAATACTAGCAGTACTACACAATACTTCTCTTGAAGTACCAAGTAGTATGCAGCACACTGAGATTGGCCCAGCACGCTGCGTGACCACAGTACATAACTTGGGTACACACAGGTCATGGTACCTGTGGTCGTGGAAGGTGGCTCGCGCGCCCGTGCCGGTGGCAGCGCTCTTGTCACCTCCATCCTGCAGCCGCGCCTGGTAGTGGCCGCGTGGGGAGGCGCAAGGGGAACAGGTGAGAGGTGTGCACCAGAGAAGGCTGAAGGGTGGGGACAGAGGCAACGAGCTGGGAAATTGGCACAGCTATAGGCCTGTCAGACACACTATTGATGGGTGCACCACATTGTGCACTACCTGGTTGTGGTTGGATGGCGAGCAAGTGCCAGGACACAGTACACAAGGGCGCTTGTTACAAAAAAGCTCTGCCACTGTTGGCTGTGTTAAAGCCAGCCGATTCATCGCCGCAAGGAACTTCGGCCTTCTGAGACACGTCTGCTTGGCACACCACCAAAGCATACCATGACCAGTACGGAGTCTCTTTATGTACAGCACAACCCTGCCAGAATGTCAAGCTGAGGCCGGGTCTGTGTGTTTCCAATGCAGGCTGGGCTGACAAAGGCTACTATGTGTATATATTCGACGGCATCTGGTACGTGGCACGCAAGCCACGCCACCGGCGGAGTTAGCCACTGTCACCGTGGTGAGGTTGCTCATTTTGCACTGCTGCGCCACCAGGCATGAGGACTGTGGTGGCGCCAACAGTAGGCAGGTGTAGGTCATCACAGGCATGGGCTCTTCATCACTGCGTTGTCCAGCACTTCACATATATGCACATGCATGTACTTCAGTTTACTTCAGCAGTACAGAATTTAGTATCACAAACATACTTCAGAAGTATATACACGTACACTACTATGTAGACGTGCTATATACAACGTGCTGTATTTTTTTGTGTTACATTGGCACTCACTGTGAAATCACCAGGTTGGGGGGGGCATATGACGTCATCGCCTGGAGGTGGCTCCGGGTCATCAAAAATGACTTCACTGCACTCACAACAGTTGCAACAAGCACAAAAGGCGCAGCAGCATACGTCACCACCTGGGCAAGCCGCCACCTAGTGGCGACACAAATACAAGTTTGAACACAAAACCATATGTGCACAGATTCCATTAGGTGGGGCACATATTCGTTATGTGTGTGCAGGCTCCTCGGAACATCATGGATGCCAGCTTTGAAACTGTAGCCTGCACCTTGCAGCCTGCATCACCTGGAGCAACAAAACACAATCACGCGGCCGTGCCGCTGCAGCAGCGATGCTGCACAGTCAGTCAGCGCCTCCTGCCTAGCACACACCAAGCCATGCCCTTCCATTCATGAATATTGCACGGCAGCGCGCATTGCCAAGGAGAGACAGCTAGCAAGCACAGCAGCAGGGATGTGCACAGGGCGTTCCGCGCCCGAAGCGGAATCTTACAAAAGCACTGCTACACAAACCAGTAGTTTGGGTTGCCGGAATCGTAATTATTCACAGAATTACACTGTAATTGGTGGCGAAATTTCGCCGTAACCTTACAACACTTGCAGTATCTTCCATAATTTTGTGTCATGACGCACCAGGGAGTCCTGTTCATGACCTGCTCCACATTGAGCGCGCCATCCGCCAAGCGCGGCGTGTGGCCCGACACGGTGCCCAGCTGCTGGCCCTGCAAGACACCATCCCGCAAGGCACACACACACCCGCCCGGTGCAAACGTTGACGTGCGGTAACAACACGCTGCTGCAATGCCAGACCTGCACAAGAGGGGCTGCTGCAGAAGTCTGAGCCACCACTGCACGTGGTGCTGCGCACGTGTGGTAATGGCCGGCCGCATGGGCGGTGAGTGTCACGCCAGGCACTGCACGCGCCAATGGAGCTTCAACTGATGTTTCAGCTGATGTACAACGCATGCCTTCACGTCTCTGTGGCTGAGATAGGGACTGCAACCGCATGGTGCGCATACGGCAACAACGTGAAACTGTTATATGGAGACTTCAACTGCACAACATTTTGAAGATGTGCATGCCAGCAACTTCAAGTTGAAGTTCATCACCTCCTCCTCTGCTTCGTCCGCAAGCCCCGGCACTTTGATCAGCTTGCTGTGTCCAGGCACACAGCACGGCACAGAAACGGGGGGTGGCAGCGGGCAACAAGAAAGAGCACATCAGGCAGGCAGGCAGGCATCCAAGGCGCATGAGGCGCTGGCGTTGTCTAGTATTGCAGGCACTGGTACCTCGGTTGTGTGTAACCACTTGTGCGGGGAAGCATTCAGGATACAGTCGCTAGCGGGGCAACAGCAGCTGATGTTGCCAACCTCGTCTGCGCCTGCACTACAGCACCCCACCTCAGCGGTGTTAGACACACACAAGCACACATACACAGATGCTTCCACTCCATGAACCCACCCAAATGCCCACATGCAACTCGCACCGTCCCCCCACTCCCCCCCCTCCCCCAAGTGCACTCGCTGCCTCTGGTGCGCACAACTGGTGCGACCTGTCCTCTCATGCTTATACAACGCACAAAGAGCAGTCACAAGCGACGGCGCTCACGCAATCTCCCTTCGCCTGTCGTCGCGCTTGTCCCGGGCGCGTGCGATGCGAGCCTCCTCGGCCTGGCGCTCTCGCAACAAAACTACCGTCTCAGCGCTGAGCAGCAGCCTATCCTCTGGCACGTTGTCGCGGTAGCGCGGCAGCCGCAGGGGCGCGCTCGCCTGCGTGCGTGCTCAGCAGCAGCAGCGGTGGCAGCAGCAGCAGTGCTCAGCAGTCGTGAGCGGCGGCAGCAGCGGTGGTGGCAGCAGCAGCACCGGCAGCAGCGCCGGCAGCAGGGGCGGCGACGGCGGCGACGACAGGAGCAGCGGCGGTGCCAGCAGCATCAGCAGCGTTCAGCAGTTGGCAGCGGCGGCAGGAGCGGAAGCAGTGGTGGTGGTAGCAGTGCCACCGGCAGCAGCGGCGGCAGCAGGGGCGGCGGTGGCAGCAGGAGCAGCAGTGGTGGCAGCAGCAGCGGCAGCGGCGGCGGCAGCCGTGGCAGCACGCGGACAGCAGCACGCAGGTGCTGCCTAGAAGTTTGAGCGAGTGAGCAGCGCACGATTACTGCCACTGTGACGACGGCAAGTAGCATGATGCCGTCACACACCTCCACAATAGGTACATTAATAAGAGTACATTATGGGACATGGGGCTGTCATCCATTAGACTAGTGCTCTGGCAACATGCCAGGCTTCCCTTAAAGTACGCAGTGCTGAGCATTGCCAGCTTTTTCGCTGCCTATCTGATCCCTTTTTTCTGGTCACGCGCACCGTGTGCGAAGGGCTTTCCGCCCCTAAGCGGAGTTCAATAAGAGCAAATTATGAGCGCGGTCATGACATGCAGTGGTGTGGCGCTGCTGACTATGCAGGTGCCGGCGGTCGCAGGCAGTGTTGCATGCAGCTGCTGGCATGTCAGCAAGTGTACACTGACACATTGGGATGTGACACAGGCACCTGGTGGCATGCCAGGAGATCGAACTTTTATATCGAAGTTGAAGTTCTTATTAGAGTTGAAGTTGGTCATTTTAGTATGCGGCGCTTGCAAATGCAGCCACACCGCCACTCACCGGCCCGGGGTCACCGACGCCCACGCAGTTGATGCTGGACACCTTGAACTCGTGCACGATGCCACTGGCAAGGCCCGTCACAATCTGCAACATACAATACACAATTGCATGTCGTTGCAGGGGGGGCGCACAGGCAGCAGCGGCACGTGTTGGCTAGGTGGTCTGGTGGCGGCGTATGCTGCGGTGGCCGCGGCGGCACCGGCATGCCCCTGCGGCTGCGTGCCAGCAGGGCAATGGCATGGTTAAGCCCATTGTATGATGTGTGTATATGATGTTATTATGTTGCGTGTCGCAACACTGGCAGGGCATGGCAGACAGCAGCACTTCCAACTTGAAGTGAGCGCGTTGTAAACCTAAATTACGGTAAACAAAAAAAACTTGAATAATACTTGAAAAAGAAGTCAGTTGCTGTATGAAAAAATATAAATAATCCGGTACAATGTTAACAGCAAGCCATGAGGTCAAGCACTCCAGCCACAGGTGATGTGGCACACACGCATGTGTGGTGCAGCGTGTGCTCAGCGGCAGGTGTGCCACCGGCAGCCGCGTGGCTGCTCACAGGCAGCCATGACTGCTGCGGAGCCTCAGCCGTCTGTGCTAGTACCACCACTTTCCACCACGAGTGGACACGGTGCCGGGAAATTCCTAAAGTAAGTGTGGGGTTGTTCAGAGTTTCATAGTTCGCATGTGATTGGCTGTGAAGTCCACAGTTGGGGTTGGTCAGTCTAAGGCGTGTGCCCATGCCCACTGCCTGGATGAAAAGCCACCCACTGTATGGCTCAAACACCCGCTTGACAAGCAGAATGAGTTGTGGGTTCTCGCTGTTCACTATTTAGATAGGGGGTAAATCCGCGTATAGAAGCTGAAATCGCAAATTCAAGGTTGCAGCACCGGGTCAAAATTGGTGTCATTTGGTGTTTTCAATTCATGAACCCCAGCACAAAAACACACTTGCTGCTACCATGCTCACTCACTGCATGCCTTGCGACGATCACCACCTCTGGAGCCTCCTCCTCCGCATGAAAGCCCACGCCCCAGCCCATGCTGCTCTTGGAGCGCTGCGGCGGTGGCGGCGCGCATGCAGCCGCCTTCTCCGCCGCCCCCCGCGCACGCGCCAGGGTGGCCTGCTCCGTGAAGTCACGCCCCTGCTCAGCAGCAGAGTAAAGAGTTGTTGAAGTTGGTAATGAGGTTTGTGTATCAGTCATAGGGACACGAGGGCATGTGCGCACCGTGAAGTTGAAGTTTGCGCATGCAGCCCCGCCTTCTCGCGCGCGCGCCGGGGTGGCCTCCTCCGTGAAGTCACGCCCCCCTGCTCAGCAGCAGAGTGAACAGTTGTTGAAGTATAAATTGCAGTTTGGCATGAAGGTGACATGCGTGCTCTGGTGTGAAACACTACTGCTGTGGGTTAATGCTGAAGTAACTAGTTGAAGTTGGTGTGCCGATGCACTCGCCGCGCCGCCGCGTGGTGGTGTGCCCTAAAGTGTGACGTGAAGAAGACACGTGCATTGGTAGAAAGCTACTGCTGGTGGTGGTGTTGAAGTAAAAAGTTGAAGTTGGGGGCGGATGTACTCGTCAATGTGCGGAGGAGCGCGGCTGGGGGAAATGACACGGTGCTGCTGCCGACACCCATGCGTCCCCATTTATTGCTGTTGCATAGGCAAGAGTACGCTGTACTCTTTGTAGCTGTGGGCAAGCGTTTGTGTGTTTTTTTCACATGACCAGCCCAGTGCTGTCCAGGCAAGAACGTGTTGTTGGCCTACAGCAGTTGTTGTAAATATCAGCTCAGATGTATACATGCGCTGGCAAGATCAAACAACAAGTATAAGCGATCGCATGTATACATACTTCGAAGTACTACAGAAGTGCATACTTCGTACACAAATGTTGCAGGCACACCCAGAGTGCACTACTGAACTTCCATTGAACTCTGGTTGGGGAGCAAAAAGCCCGCTGCACGTGGCATGTGCATAAGTGGACAAAGAATCTGTCCCCTGTTAATAGCTAACAAAATGGCAATACCCACCACTGTGCACTTCAAATGGGCTTCGCATGTGTCACAGCACTTCTCTAGTGGATTACTGTACTTGTGCCGTGCGACGATACTTTGTTTTAAGTCTACGGGCACGCATACACCCAGTCCCACCGGTGTCCGCAAGGCTTGAACCTCCGCATGCGCAGAATAAAATGCATACAATGCCTAACCTCGCGCCGACAGACCCACTGGCAGCAATATGTAGGCGCCCAATCTGACACCGGGAAACCCACCGCAGACCACGACGCAACCTGGTTGATCACCAACACAACTTGAAGTTGGTGGGTTCCAGCCCCACATAGGAACTTCTTCAACCCACCACAACGCCGCCCACCTGTGTGAACCCCAGCAGCACGCTGCCGCCCTGGCACCAGCTCACGCGGTAGCCCGTAACCGGAAAGCGCCGCGTGCCCGTAACCGCAGTCCACTCCACCAAAACCATGCTGGGCCCTAGGGTGGTCACCTTGGGGGGGGCTGGTGGTGGCGGCGGGGGGGCCTTCTGCTCCTCCCGCCCACCCCTGCCAGGCAGAGTGGAGGCAGAGTAGAGGCAGCAGAGACAGGGGGGGGAGGGGGGGCGCGCAGTGGGTGAGTCAAGTGCAAGTTCAAGTAGAAGTGTAGGGCGAAAGAAGTGCAATATTAGTGGCAGCCGGGTGCACTCACAGTTGGTGGGCATTTAGCTGCTGAGGTGTCGACTGCACCGTTGGCATGAGCAGTTTTCCATTGCAGCAGCGAGCACCGGTGTCAACCCCACCACTTGGCGGTGTGGTGTTGCCATATTGTACGCTGACGCCGCAGCCTGGCGGCGTCTGCACGTGCCACCAGGACTCTGGGAACACCCGGAAGTGATTGCATGCCAGACTTCCCTCCCTCCTTGGCCAACCTTTGGTGCTGCCACTAAGAGCTAGCGCGTATCTTTGCAAGGTGTGGCTGTACACTTCAGGTACGGATCCACGAGCACTTGTAGGCACGCAACCTAGCGGCATGCTGCGCGGACTGAAAACACTTGTGTTCTGGTGGCCAGTTACAGTGTGTTATTAATGTGCGCCAGGCACAGGCATTGGTGGAGCACTGGGTACTGCGCATCGTGTGTCAGTACCAGTACAACATACCAGCAGTATGACAACATCTGCAAGTTCATGACGATAGCCTGTGCTACAGCACTAACCGCCGAAGTAGTTGTGCACGCGAGAAATAGCGAATGACTGCCATAAAGCCTGGGCAGTGCAGTAGCACTGCACCTGGCTAAGGACAGGTACGTCCGAAGCACTACCTACAATGCAATTGTACTACATCCCATAGTGTTGCGTGCCACATCAAACCGGTAACAAAACAGTAGTACCGGTATTTGTTAACAACGTGGCAGTCGCACCTGGCCCAAGGACAGCTATACTTGGAATAATACCCAAAGTACAGTTGAAATAAATACTACAGTAGTACATGGCAACTCATACATCAAACAGGTACACATATGATAGTGTCGTTCCTAATGTGGCAGTCACACCTGGCCAAGGATAGTATCGTTTTTATACTTGAAGAAATACATAACTAATGTCGTAGGCGCACCTGGCCAAGGACAGGTACACTTGAAGTACTACCCAGAATACGGTGGCATCATCAAGTACATAGCATTCCGTACCTACATCAAACAGGTACGAACATGATAGTATCATTTTTATACTTCATAAAGTATCAAATAATGTGGCAGTCACACCTGGCCAAGGACAGGTACGAGCCAGAGCCGGGCAGGCAGTTGAAGGTGCCGCACAGCAGCACAGGCATGCTGGGATCCCTGTTGAAAGCTGAGAAGCAGGTGGGTGGTGGGCGCAATGGGGCAGGGGCAAGGCTCAGCAAAACGGTGCAAGCGGCAGCGTATTGGTGTGGGCGGCAGAAAAAGAGTGACATGCCAGTTCAGTGCCGCCGGGCAGGCAACGAGCAGAGGTGCAGGATGGCTGATGCTGCCTCATGATATGGACGACGAACATACACATGTGCCTCTGTAGACGTCGGCAAACAAGTGGCCCCGCATGTTGTTTGAAAAAAAGTACCACAAAACCACCCGTGTGTGTGGGTCCCGGCTCGCCGCTCATGGTAAATCGCCATGCACGGCTGTACACACACACATAGGCGTACGTACATGGCCCACATTTGACACAGGGGGCGCAGGGTGGAACAGCTACAAAAATGACCACGCGTGCACGCCAACGCATCTTCCAGCACAGCAGCGGTGACCAGGTTTGTCAATAGTTGAAGTTGTTATATATACCTCAGAAGTATCAGCCACATGAGATTTGAGGGCATGTGTTGAAGTTGAAGTCAAGGCGCGCACCTTCAACAGTGCGCAGCAGCCCCTTGGTCTGCAGCACGAGCAGCGGGTTCTCCCCATCTGGTGTGCCCCTGCAGCAGCAGCAGCAGCAGCGGCCACGCAAGAGCAACAGCGGCATGCCTTGTCCTGTCAACAGCGCAGCAGTCGTACACCTCTGGCGCCAGCTGGAGACACCCAGGTGGTGCGCTGCTCTGCCGCGATGGAAACGTGCTCATGTGGCGGCATGTGGGGCGCATAAAACACATGCCAACTGCAGTTTTGACATCGCACTCACTAGAACCTCTACAGTGACCTCTGAAAGCGGCTGGACAGTGCTCCGCTGCACGCATGTATGTACATACTTCCAAGTGTATGTACTTCAACTTTATACCTATATGTTACTAAGCACTTCAAGTACATTTTCTGGCAGCTGACTGGGGAGAGCATGCCGCCTGGCGGCCTGGGTGATGCGGCACATGCCTTGCGCGGCAGCGGAGGCTCACCTGAGCCCATCATCACACAGCTGCGCGCTCACCACGCACAGCCCCGTGGGCGCGGCCGCACCCTCCTGCACACGCCACGCCACACACACCACACCACACCACAGCACAGGCGCATTCACACGGCCAGCAGGGAAGGCTCAGTCAGCGCTGGCGCGGGGGCAGTGGGCGTGTGAGTGGGGTTGGCAGCAGGAGGGTGTGTGTCTGGCTCAGCAGAGGTGCCTGCCTGCCTAGTTGTTAACAAAAGGCAGGGTGTACCAGCGGCGTGGCGGCAACTTGTTACCTGCGCCGTGGTGCACCACGCATGAATGAATGAATGAATTAATGAATGAATGAATGAATGTGGGATGCCGTCAAAACCATTAAGCGACATCAAACATGCGCCCTTGGCCGTAGTTCTGCTGGCGCCCGGTAACAGTTGCAAGGCGCTTCCAGGCCAGCCCAAAGCGAAACCAACATGCGCCACACAGACGGCTGTCAGAGCACCAAGAGTGGTCGACTCGCGTTAGGGCTGTGCGAGCTGGCTGTTGCAGCTGGTGCACCAGGTGGCTTGCAGATGGGTGACGCGGGGTGGCACGCATACAGCCTATGCCAGTCGTGCTGAAAAAACCACACGTTCACGCGGGAAATGCACACATCCACAAAGAAGTTTCCGCAGCCGACTGGCAGTGCAACGGCTCACGTGGCAGGGGTTGAATATGGCCATGACGGCCACATTGTCGGCCACGTACATGTTGCGTTTTTGGCATAGCAATACACATATATAATGTACTACGTAGTATTGTGTAACATGTTTGCACAACACCTACAGTAGGAGTAGTACTCACATGGCAGGGGTTGAGTATGGCCATGACGGCCACATTGTCGGCCACGGCAGCACGCCCCTTGAGCAGCGAGGGCGTGGCCTGCTCCGCCAGCCTGTTGAACTCCAAGTTTTCGCTGTGGGTGTTGTGGTGGCAGAGCATCGCAGCGCAGCAGCAGCAGCAGCAGCGGAGTCACAGCAAGTACGAGTTGTCCTGTTCTGTGAAAAATGAAAGGAGCTTGCACTCCAGTGACTGTGGTTCACATGTGTATCTCTACACTTCCCTGTGGGGTTAGGTGCCGCTGCTTCTTGCCGTGGTATGCTTGCTAGGGGCTTACATGCCTTGTGCTGGCAAGCAGCTGCAAGGACGCGAGTAGCAACTGTGTACCTGTACTGGTGCAGCTCTGTGCTCTGTTCCTGCCCACTGGTGTCAACTTCTGATCCCTTCAACAAGTGATGCACTCGTACGCTGACAAAGTACTGCATGGCAAATGGATGCACCGGTGACCATGCAGTGCCACACGTTCAGCACAAGGGCATGCCCGCTTGCAGCTACCTGCTGCCATTGATCACCACAGCTGCTGCTGCTACTGCCACTGATGCTGCTGCTGATTGCGTTACCCGATACACCCAGCCACACATCCCACCGTCAACGTGCTCTGCCATATATACCATATACCTACCTTACACACTGCTCTAATACATAGATACTAAGTGACTACTTATAGTCGTAACAACAGCCAGCAGGGCCCCAAGGGTACGTGACAGGCTCGAGTTGCACTTGTGCGCCAGTTACAGCGTCCCTGGTCGTGGCAGTGCCTCACCTGTGCACCAGCCGAAAGTGCGTCCGCCGCCACCCCACCAGCACACCCTCCGGATGCAGCGACACCTGCTTGCCCAGGCCAAGCAAGGGGGCGCGTCAGAGCAGCCGTACACATGTGGCACACAGCCATTCAAGGTACAGCCGGCACAACAGTCAGGTGGACAGTGCGCTATAGCCACTTTTGTGTGTGTGTGTGCAACCAGTTACATTGGCATGGAACGGCATGGTCGGCGCTAATGCGTGTAATCACAGTGAGTGTGGCTTCGCATGGCATTCCCATAGCCATACTAGCATGCCATGTATGCCGCACTGCCACGCACGCAGCATACACCTCACGTATCAAGCGTGTGCGCAACACATGACCTGACAACACCATGACTGCAACCCAAGCAGCAGCAGCGCAGCCACTGCCGTGGCTTCTCTCACCGCGGCGGTGCGCTGCTTGTAGTATGTGTCGAAGCCGCAGTTGCTGAGCTGCGGCCGCCACCAGTCCCCATAGTCATCCACGTCCTGCAGCGCCACCACGTGCGGCTGCAGCTCCACTATGCTGCTCAGCAGCCGCTGGCGCCGCTCCGCCCAGCTCAGCAGAGCGCCGGGCGCGTGCGAGCCCACCGTGTTGCAGGCGGCCAGCACGTTGTAGGTGACGACCCGCACCTCTCTGCCTCTGGTGCCAGGAGACGGGGGTGCTGCTGCAGTGGCTGCTGGTGTTGCTGGCCCTGCTGTTGACTGCCCGCCTGGTGCCGCTGCGCCTGCCGCCTCACCCGCTACTGCTTCGACACCCGGTGGAGCTGGTGGTGGTAGTTGTGCTGGTGCTGCTGCAGAGCCTGCAGCCGTGTCTGGCGCCGGTGTGTCTGCAGCTGCAGCTGCATCAGCCGACGCAGCAGCTGCTGCTTCTGGGGCCGTTTGCAGTTGCGGGTGTCGTGCAGGAGGGGGGCGCACATCCAGGAAGCACCTGCCCCCGAATGAGGTTCTCAGCCTCTCCATAGGCACCAGGGGCGGGTGTCCCTACCTTCCCTGCTATCTATGCCAGCTTTCGCATGTCTCTACCGACGGAGCGCAGGCCATAACCGCATCAGCAGCAGGCAGTGCCCGCGTGCTCGGCGTGTGTTCAACTTGGTCTCTCGGCAGCTCCAGAGCGGCAGACTGTGCTGGGTTGGAGGTGCGGTGGCTTGGTTGAGGAAGGCACACGTTTTGACGCGCTGCTGCAGCTTGGTGGCCACCCGCAGTCGCACGTGCCGCCTCGCCTCAAGTGGCTCGTGCAAGCAGAACTGCAAGTGAGCCTCGCAACTTCAACAACTGCCACGCACTTGCAGTGTACATTGCTCAGCAGCACAATGCGCACGCACGGCGCACAAGTTTGCGCAATTGTATGCAGCCCTGCGCGGAAATGGACGTTTGCCATGGCGCACCGGTCCCAGCGGCACCAGCACTAGCACCATTGCAGTGTAGACGCACTCACAACCTGCACCTGGCTGTCGAGTTGCTCCCACCGTTGGCACCACGACGAAGTGCGCATGCTTGTCACACATGAGAGATACATTACGGTGATAGAACGCAGGCATACTTGCCATGACTTAGTAGTCATTATTATATTACTGTTACGAATATCAACCAGGACACAGTAGGAGGTGAGCGAACGGTGGTAGCCCGGTGCTGGTGGTCCGGACTCCCCACACAGCACCCGCACACCAACCATGTGCCTCAGGCTGCATGGTAGCCTGCATACATACAGAGGGGCATCGCTGCTGGCAGAACCGTGCCATGGCGCAACAAAAAGAAAGCTGTGAACATGTCACCATGCATATATACATACATTGTCAGCTTTCAGTGCCCACAGACAGCCCAAAAAGCTAAGCATGTAAGCATACCTGCAGGATCGCCTGGGGCATTTCCGAAATGCTCGTGCATGGGAGTGCCCAGCAGAGGAGAGTTGCACATGTCCGCCTGTCACATCGCACACACGATGTTGTGGGCAGGCGTTGCCACACACACACACACACACACGCGCGCAGGCATTGCCACACACACACACAGTGGGCAGGCCGGCCTACAGTAGGATATACTGCCGTCTGGGGTCCCTACTAGTAGTACTTCACACAGCTCGCTCACAAAAACACACGCACACACACACACGCGCACGCGCACGCACGCAGGCACACACACCAGCCAGCAGACCAAACACACATGACACACCGCACTCAAAAACATCTGTACATGCGAAACCGCGTTCATCTGTACTGATGCACACAGCACCGCACCCCCTCCCCCCCCCCCTTGTCCGCCAAACCACGAACGATACCTGCCCTCAAAAAACCAGAGCCCCGCCACTCCTTTCCTGCCAACTATAGAGGTGTGGGCGCCGCGCCTGCCGCACACACTGCAGCCGGCCTCACCGCCGCTGCGGCTGCGCCTTGGTACCGCACAGCTGCTGCTGAGCACAGCCAGACGCCACTGCTGCTGAGCACGATGGCGCCAGCGCGGCACCCCATGCTGAGCACGCCCCCTGCTGAGCAGCCCCCCTGCTGCTGAGCACTGCGACCCCCCGCTGTACAGCTCCGGCCGCGCGTGCGGACGGCTGTGATACCTGCATCTGCTGAGCACACTGCCTCTGCTGCTGGGCACTGCTGCCTGCTACGGGTGCTGCCTGCGCTGGTGCCGCTGCACCGCTGCTGCTGCTGCTGAGCACCGCTGCTCCTCTGGTGCTGAGCATCTCAGTGTGCGTTGGGGTGGGTGGCGATGAAGGACACGGCGTCCTCCACGCTGTGCATGTTGTCCGCCTCATCGTCGGGGATGACAATGCCGAACTGACAGTTTCGTTGACAGTTCAAAACAACATGGCAAAAAAACATGCAGATCCACATGCGAATGAGTGTTGCGTTTTCAACGAGGTGCAGCACGTGGAACATGTGGCGCCAGCACAAGGCGCGTTCATGGTAGAAAAAGTCTAAAGCTGGTGTCTGCATCTTGCATAAGCTTGCTAGGAGAGCAGCAGCACTGTGCAACACCACGAGCTGCCATAGCAGCGTGTTAGCTGTGAGCTTTGCTGCAACAACGGCGGAGCTTTACTCCGAAAAAAGTCGAATCTGTGAGCTCAACAAAGCATGACCTCTCAAGGTGTAAGCCAAAATGCTTTAGGCAAACATAGCGAGTATCCGCACCAGCGTGTAAACACCACCGCTTGATAACAACACTTTAACTGAAACACCTCTATGGTTAGCACACAGTAGCTGTGCCTCGACCTGTTCTTCGTACTCCAGTTGACCCCAAAGGAAATCCTCTGCCACTGCAGGCCTGCTCAATGAAACTCTAATGTGATGATATATTCAAGATTGCAAAAGAGTAATCATGTGATTTTACCAGGCTATAAACAGACCTGTCTTAGTTGCCAAATCAACCCCAGTGCACTGCCGGCTACAGCAGCAGCAGGGGGAGCTGCTCGCACCAAAAGTGTAGGAGGCCAACCCAGGTGCTGCTGAGCAACATCACAAAAAAGCTGTTAGAGTTGTGGCACTGTATCCGCTGAGCTCACCTCGTCCTCGATGGCCATGACCACCTCCACAGTGTCCAGGGAGTCCAGACCAAGGTCGTCCTTAAACTTGGCAGCGCCCGTCACTTTCGTGGGGTCGATCTGAGGAGCAGCACAAGCGCCAGCACGCAGGGCAAAATCGCAGTGACATCTCTCGCCATGCTAACATTGCCGGATGCTGCAGCTGTGCCAAATTCTCCAAGCTTACTGGCAAGGCAGCGCAGTGCAAGCGAGCAGAGCCGACTGCAACAGAGGCGGCAGCTGAAGCCGGCAGCAAAAACAGCTCATTCCTCCCGCGCACCTTCTCAAAGTTCTTGACAACCGTCAGCACCCGCTCCAAGACCTCATGCTTGTCCAGGAAAACAGGCTGCGGGGACGGGGAGAGAGCGCAGCATGGGCAGATGCGTCAGGCCCGTGTGTATGTCCGCCGCCGTGGCAATGCACCAGCAGAGCAAAGCAGGCTCGCTGCTCAGCAAGTCAGCACCAAGTGCGCACAGCAATCCAGGTCACGCTTCCACAGGGTGTCACCTTGGCGGCGGTGGGGGCGCCGTCGCGGGCACTGCAGGTCATGTGGAAGGACCGGACGGGAGCAGCAAGGGCTGCGGGGCTCCTGGCTGAGGCAGCAGCCGCCCACCGTGGTGCTGCCAGGGCCACGCGGTAGGCTGCGGGAAGGGCACGGGCCGCGAAGGTACGCCGCGTGCACAGAGACAGGACGGCGCGGGAGGCGCTCATGGTAACTTTGGGGGTGTTGCGGAGGGTGCTGGTGGTAGCGCTGTCTCTGCCTCGCCTGTGCTGCGCTTTCCGCTGTGCCGTGAGTTGGATTGCAGTGGTTGCGGCTCGTCTGCTGAGCACAGGCGATAGGCACTTCCCGGGGCGATCGATTGGCACTGATCTGATCATGATGACAGCGCACTGCGCAGTCTGCCCGGCACCCTGTTGCAATTGCCTGGCTTCGTGCCGGTGTAGGTGGTGGTGATGGCAGCGCACGCAACTGGTCGGCAGCAGCAGCTGCGTCACCCACGGTCTTGCCTATCCCAGCTTGGTGGTACTGCTCAGGGACAAGGAGCCCTTAAATCCCTGTTGTGACAACTGTGAGGCACAAAGCAACCCGTCCGCCAACCGCGCAACACTGCAGCAGCAGGCGCATCAGCAGCACCATCTGCTATCACGCAAGCAGCACCGTCATCAGACGCTGCCTCACCGCAGCTGGATATGCCAGGAAAGCCGAAAAAGAGCCCTGGGAAAAGGAGACACCAGCACCAGCAGCTGGCAGCTGATGCACACAGGCATCACACAGGCGATGACAGCAGCAGTGGCAGCAACCCAAAGCCACAGGAGCAGCGTCAGGAGGAGTCAATGCAGCAGCGGCAGCATGAGAAGTCGGAGAAGCGTCAGCAGCGCCTTGAGAAACACAGCCAACAGGTGAAGGCTCTGGAGCGGCAGCTGCGTGAGCTGCAGCACCAGCAGGGCACAAGCGGCGCTGCTGCCCACGCCAGCACTGCTGGCAGGGTTGCTGGTGGTGGCACCGCAGCTGTGGCGGAGCGCCGGGAGGAGGTTAGGAGGAAGCTGACGAAGGCACGCGCCAAACTCAGCAAAGCACAGCAGAAGCTGGCAGCTGCGCAGGTGGGGCCGTCTCATGCTGGTGCCTCAACTTCAAGTACACAAACTTCAACTTCACCAATGGCGTCACTGCACACGAGCAAAAAGCGCAAGCGACCAGGGGCTCAGGAGCAGCAGGAGGGGCCGGATAGGCGTGTGGAGGCGGGAAAGCCGGCTGGTCCAGCGGCGGCTGCCGGTGCTGGCGCTGCGAGAAGTGGCAAGAGAAAGAAAGCCGCGGCGTCATCACACCCATTTGAAACTGGTGCGGCGACGGCTGGTGAAGCAGCATGTAGCAGTATGTGCATGACCTGTCACCTTGGAAGCCAAGTATGTGGCGTCAATGTTATATTTGCATAGAGCACCTGTGATAGCACACTCACTCATAATGAAAGAAGGGTGAGTTGCCCGCACCCTGTGCCAGCCGGCTGCACCAGCATAACGGAACTCACCATTTTTCATTCAGAACAATGCAATGCACCCCTGTGTATGGCAACATGACATGCGATTGCAAGCGGCATAGCCATGTACTGTAAACGTTGGCCGCCATCATCAGGGCGGAGCCTGGCAGAGCTTGTGCTGTCAATGTTGTGCTAGTACTTCAGCAGTGCACTCGCGATTTAGTGCGGGGAAGTGTCACCCCCCCTAGCACCCCGCATTAAAGCAAGACCCGCAGTAAATCAAATGGGGCACCGTGTGTTGTTTAAATAGAATCATGTGGTCAGTGACGGGTCTCTGGACCCCGCACTAAACCGCATACCGCGCTAAATCAAAGCGAATTAAATCGCGCGTGCACAGTGTGTATACTTTGAAGTATATATCTGGCACCCACGACCAGTCGACAATGTAGTCTGCAACTGCACCCTCTGGCTGGTAACACGCCACGTCGCCTGCCGGTCTGCCATGCCCGTCTGCTTCACTTTTTCAGACTACTGCGACCACTTTGAAACGCCGCTCGCCGCGTACCAAGACATAAAAGGCGTGCTGCAGTTGCTGGCACAGAGGCTGGGCGTGCCGCCCGCGCGGCTGCGAATTTGGGACCCCTACTTCTGTGAGGGCCGCGCTGTGGCGCACCTCAACTCTCTGGGCTTCGCCAGTGTGCACAACGAAAATGCAGGCACGTGACAACCCGTCGGTGTTCTGCATTTGAAGTGCTGGGCCGCGCGTACACTGTGCACGATGCATCGTGTAGGCTGCTGCTCATTTATTTGCAGTGTATTCCATTCTTGTGCTTCGAAGAAGATCAATGCATGCAGACACCATATCCACCGTTCATCCCATTTGGGGTGCAGGAATGAGCTGTTCTTGTTCAGCGTTTGAAATATGTCTGCCTGACACATGGCAGCCATGTGTGACTTGAACTCTTTTCAACTTGAGACTGCATTCGATATAGCATGGCAATTTTTCATGCTTGATGAATAAATTTCCATGGAGCTGGGTGTTGCTGGCCGATGCTCTGCTTGCACCAGTTGTGCTGCTGCCACTGCCGCTACTGCTGGCACCGCTGCTTCCGTGCCACATGTTGCCACCCCGCTGCTGTTGCTGATATTGGTGCTGCTGAGCAGCGATGCGCATGCACGTGCTGGCCTGCCTCGCACGCGCACTGCAGACTTCTACAGCGTGGTGGAGGAGGGGCGAGAGCCACCACATGACGTCGTTGTCACAAACCCACCCTACAGGTTAACAACAATTATGTGGGCGGCAGTAGCATTGAGCTCAGCGTGCCGTGCCGCGTGCTGGTGTGCCCGGTTATGCAGATAACAAATGCAGCTGTGCCATGCCGGCCATGGCTCACACTGCAGAGCGTGTAGTGCATCTGCCTGTGCATGTGCATGCGCTTCATGTGTCTGCGCAGTGCGCAGTGCAAACGGCAGAGGTTCATAGCCTGCAATGTTGTAACTGGACAGCCAGTGCCGCCGTTAGGCGTGCATGCTTCATGGCGAACACCTGCACCTGCATGTGAAGAGGGGCAGAGCAGTTCAGAAGCCAGCCTGGCACCTTCCATGCCAGCTTGTGCAGTGGCAGGTTGCATGCGCTCCTGTGACTGGCCCCGATGGTGCGTGCCCAGGCTCCACAGAATGCTTGGCAAGTGCACTGACTTGCGGTGGTTGCTGCCGCCGCCGCCGCCGCCTGCAGTGGGGACCACAAGCAGAGGTGCCTGGAGTACTGCGTGGGCAGCGGCAAGCCGTGGCTGGTGCTCATTCCCAACTACATTGCCACCAAGGTGGGCGTGGTAGACATGCCTGATGTATGCTGTGTCTGGCATGTGTTATGCCGGTGTATGGCGCAGTGGGCGCATGTGCAGCTTACGACTGGGCATGCTGAGTGCATGCTCGTTCCCAAATACATTGCCACCAATGTGGGCATGGTGGCGGGGCCCTTCTGTCAACGCTGGTGCCTGGACATGCCTAGTGTATGCTATTTCTGGCATGCCAGTGTATGGCGCAGTGGGCGCATGTGCAGCGTATGACTGGACATGCTGAGTGCGTGCGGTTTGTGGGCTGTGATGTGCCAGTGTATGGCACACTGGGCAGCCTATGACTGGACATGCTGGGTGTGCGCTGTCTGTGGCATGGGATGTGCCGGTGTATACCACAGTGTGTGCATCCGCAGCACGTAGTAGCTCGTTTGAGAGGCGCGCATGCTTCTGAGTGTGGCAGAGGGCAGGGCTCTGCCATGCCTGCGCACCATGCTTAAGGTGGCATGAGGCGTGCCTGCACTGGAAGGCATGGCCCAAGTCACAGCACTCCATAAACCGTTTGAAAACACACCACAAGCACGCTATGTGCTTGCATCCGTTGCCGTGGGGCCCTAACAAAACTGGCTGCCATGCACGTTTTGTAGGGCATAGTTGTAACATAAATGGCGGCGCTGTTAGCTGTTTTCTTTTGTGCGTGTGTCGCGCAGGAGTACTACAAGCGCCTGGTGCTCAACGCACACCAGCAGCCATACCCATTCTACGTGCTGCCACGCGACCGCTACGATTTTGACCACCCTGAGGGCACCGGCCATGAGGTAGGTGCGCGTCTACTTGTAGTACTTTATACTGTATTTCAGATGTATAGGTATATATACTGTACATGTAATGTATCAATTCCACAGTAATACCTTTTGCTCACCCTCTGTGGGCACGCGGCGGGTTTTGCTGGCCCAGCCTGCGTGTGCTAGCAGCAGCGCACTCGCTCCCGCAGAAAGCGAGCCGCTGCCCCCTACTGCCCCCTACGTGCTCACAAAAACTGCTGAGCAAATGCGAAACGCCCTTGTGGTACCGGCAGTATACTATAGACTACACATGAATGTGGGTACTACTTCAAAAGTACACTTATACTGCTTGTAGTAGAGCGTATGCGCATGCTTCTGTCGCACCATGGAATCGCGCCACTTTTGCGAGCGCTGAGCGTGCACGGGAAGCTGCTGCGGTCAGCTGCTGCCATCAAAATGTTTGTCTGAGGCTGCGGACAGCCGTGGCGCGTGCGAGCATTTACTGGAGTAGTCAAGCAGTTTCAGAAGCTCAAGCTTGTGACTCGGCAGCCTGGCATAATAATGATGTGTGCAGTGTCCAAGTACTGGGTTAAAGTCCGCTTGGAGCGCGGACAGCCCAGTGCACATGGTGTGCGTGACTGGAGAAAGCATGATCAAGCTAGCTGACAAGATCGCAACGCTGAGCAGTATGCACTCTACTGTAAGTGCAGCATCTTGTTACAGCAATAGCAGAGCACTGCAGCCCATGTTACAGGTATGTTGCGCGCTCAAAATGTCACACACACACTGCACGACACAGAGTCCTTGACAGCCAAGCGCTCAAGCTGCATGCCTACGCCACCGCCGCCGCCGCTGCCACCTCCCCCGCCGCCGCTGCTGCTGCTGGTGTCACCACGGGCGCGGGTCTTAAGCGTGGCAGGTGTCGCCATTTGTAGGCATGTGGTATGTGCACCTGGGCAAGCACACTGACGCTGTGTTCAAGCAGGTGAGCGCGGCACAAGGAGGACACATGCCCTGTTGATGCTCGGACCCTTGCAGTGTTTGCCATGACTATGTCGGCATAACATAGCTAAGTCCACCCCTCAATATAATAATATTTGCACCACTGGTATGTGCGTCACACACAGACGGCTTCAAATTGCTGCAGCACGTTCCTGCACCAGCGCGACGAGTGTCCGCACGTCTTGTGCTCTGGTGTTGCGTAGGTGGTGGGTCACGACTTCTGCTGCTTAGTGCGTGTGCCACTAAGGTTGTACCTCAAAAGTAGCAGGCACACAGCCCTCACCCTTGCTGTGGGCACTCGGCGTCAACTGCGACTCTTATGCCAGCACCATATGCCGCCACAGCTGCTGCCCACTGCTGCTGAGCACAGCTGCGGTACAGCTGCTGCCCACTGCTGCTGAGCACAGCTGCGGTGGCCGCCTGTCCCACACACCACGTCGCTCTTGTGGTGAGGAGCTGCTGAGCACACAATTTTAGTTTTTGGTACTACTGTAGTAGGCCAGAGACACAGGGTCATGCGCGCACTGGTGCAGAATCAGCCTAACTCGCCGAGCGCCTCTAGTGTGTGCTCAGCAGCAAAATGCGCCATGTACGCATGCAAAATGCACACGCCTAGTGCATCCAAATGCACACACCCCTGACGTCATCGCCGCTCTGTTGTGCTTGTGACCACACACCCGCTGCACTGCACCGCTGTGCACCACACACAGGCCTCCAAGCCGCAGCCCTCACAAGCGCCTGCACCAGGCCACGCCGCCGGCGCGCGCTTCGTTCGAACTGCAGAAGAGCTGGCGGCGCAGAGGCTGGTGCCCGTCGAAAAGAGGGGGAACCCAAGGCAGAGGGCTAAGGCCCGGCGTGGCGCGGCGGAGGCTGCTGCGAGCAGCGACTCCGCAGCAGGTGGCGTGTGTGCCTCTGCTCAGCAGAGTGGTGGTGCTCAGCAGAGTGGTGGTGCTCAGCAGAAGGGGGGTGCTGCGAGCTCAGCAGCAAGGGGGCGCGGCGGGGGGGGCAGAGGCGCGGCACGCGGTAGGGGGGGCAAGAAGCGATTTTAGGCACCACTTGCCAGTGCACAATGCATTGCAACTGTGCTGCAATGTGTGGAAATGTGCTGCCTGGTCGAAGTGCTCTCGGCGGAGGTTGGTGCGCCGCCATGTGGAAGTTGTGGATGGCACCAGCACGGATGTTTTCTTTTCTTCAGGAGTCCGTGTGTGAGTTGCAACCTCTGTCATGCCTGCTTGTGCGTGCCTGGACTATCAAGACAGCCTCTGGATCTCTGTATGTGTTTCAGCTTCCCAGACTGCTGCATGCTCGCTTGTGATTGGTGGGTCACAAAGCTGGGTCCCATCGACTTCTGGTGCAAGCTTCAGTCCTCCCTGGCCGCATCAGAAATTGTGCTACTTGGTACTACACTGGGCGGAACATCCCCCGTAGTTTGCCATGCCATGCCACAGTGACATGCTTGTCTATGCACTGCATTGCCAACATGGGGCCAGCACATGCACACACGTTAAGCTGCCCAAAAGGATGGGCGCACGTGCCAAGTGCATGGCAGATGTCGCAGCATTGGATGTTGCCAGCACATTCATTTTTCTCTCTCTACCGCTGCACGCAGGCGTCAACGCTCGCATATTGCTATAAATCTAAATCTCGCTATCCCAGCGTGCGTGCGCGTGCAGCAGCGCTGCCTGCATTGCTGTGAGCGCTGCCGCCCGCGCGCCCCTATTGGGCTCCGAAAAACTGCTTAGCCTTCGGCCCGAAGGCTCATCTCCCCTTGCGGCGCACCAAGCCAAGACACAGCGCCATGTGCTCAGGCAAGCAGGACACACGTGAGACACGGAGCCAAACAAAACATGGTGTCGCTCGCGATCTCTCACACACAAACAGGCACTCCAGCGCACCAACCGGCTAACCAAGCCGGTGCATACATACACACCACCGCCTCAACAAGCCGGTGCATTTAGGGGGTTGCTCGGCTGCCGCGGCAAGGCAGCCGCACGCTGGGCGGCGCACGGTAGGCGCGCCCGCACCAGCAGCGCGCAACCAAGCGACAGTGGCAGCCGCAACAGCGTGTGCGGCCGTGGGGTGGCGGTGGCGGGTGGCGGCGGCGCGTCAGGGCAAGGGGGAAAAAGGACGTCTACAGCAAAAACTACTAGCGGGGGGAGCCCCAACACACGCTGACCACCTACACATGCGGCACAGGAGCGCACACACACGCGCGCCGCGGCTGCCGCCGGCGCAGCGGCGCGTCTTTGTAGGTTTCATGACGCCGCCGTTGCTGCCGCGTGCGCTGCCTTCTGCGCCTCTTCCGCCGCCGCCCGCAGCAGCTCTTGGCACACCGTTTGCGCGTCCGGCGCCATGCCGGCCTGGCGGTCACACGCGAGTGACCGGGGTTGCCGGGTGCAGGGGGGGGCAGTGCTCAGCGGCGCAGCGGTGGAGGGGGCGGGGCAGCACTTTGGGAGCCAGTCGAGTATCGAACAACGTACACTTCAAAAGCTGCAGTGTACCCAAGCATGTACTTCAAAGTACTTCAAAAAGTACTACTTGTAGCTGACAACGCAAAAACAATGGGAGGGCACGGTACTTTGGGAGCCAATGGGAGGCACCCATCAAATGGCACAAGTTCCAGCACCGGCGAGACTGCTTCAACAACACAAACGAAGACTGCACATTACTTCGGGATGCACCCAATACTTAAAGTATATTTACAAGTACACTTCGGGAAGTATGACCCAAGTTTCAGCACCGGGGAGACTGTTTCGAAACAAGACGGCAGGTGCCATTTGGCGGCTGGCCACGCACCATGATGCGGTTGTACGCGTCCGCCTCGCGCGCATGCGCATTCCGGTACGCTTCGAAGAAGTACTGCAGTGCGCTGACGTCGTCCACGGGGCTCTCAAAGTCGTCATCGTCATCCTCCTCCTCGTCATCGTCGTACCACTCGCCGCTTGTGACCACCTGCCGGTCGGTGCCAATCTGCAGCAGCGGCAGCAGTGGCAGCGGCAGCAGAGTGGCAACAGAGGCAGCGACAGTTGCAGGAGCGGCGGCAGCGGCAGCAGCAGCAGTGCAGCAGCAGGAGCGGCGGCGGCGGCAGCAGCAGCGGCGGCGGCAGAGGCGGCGGTAGCAGTGGCAGGAGCGGCGGCAGTGGCAGCAGTGCAGCGGCGGCAGGGGGAGCAGCAGTAGCATTGGCAGCGGAGGCAGCAGTGGCGGCGGCAGCAGCAGAAGCGCAGCGGCCGTCAGCTCGTTGTGCACAGCCACTGCCTCTGGGATGCGTGCACCCGGCGCGTCTGGAGTGTTGTGCGGAGACAATGACATGGGGCGCCGCGGCCACAGCTCAAAAGCTAACAATGCAGCAGCAGACGCAAGCGTGGCAAGTACCCACACACGCGCCGCGAACTTCAGAAACATTATATGATTTTGCGCGCACAGTGTATGTATGAGTGCACTGTATCATACCACTTGCAGTGTCTACTTCAAAGTACTCATACTTCAAGTATGTACTCAAGAAGTAAATATTTATCCATTATACATACTATGTACGTGCGCTCATTGATTTCCAACTAATGCGCAAGAGGGCGCCGCCGCACCTGCTGAGGGTCGGCCGCAACGTCCTGCTCCTCCTCAAACCCCTGCTCCTCCTCCTCCTCCTCCCCTCCCCCCTCCTCCTCCTCCTCCTCCTCCTCCTCCCCCTCCTCATCGCTCCCCCCACCATCATCCCCATCGCCGCCGCCCGCGACCGCGTCTGCCCGCGCCCGCGCCAGCAGCGCCACCAGCTGCGCCAGCACCAGAGGCATGTTGTGCTGCACGACCGCTGGCAGGGCGGCCAGGGGGAGGCCCAACAGGCTGCTGAGCCCCAGGCACATGGTTTTGCGCGCGCCGCCCTGGAGAAGGCCGTCCGTCGACACCGCCTTTAGCACCTGCGGCATGGCGGTGTGTGTGTGTATGGGGGGG